>CM044443.1:2529524-2550773 GCA_024363595.1 Xenopus borealis
CCCGCATGCTGATAACGAATAAATGCTGAACTCTATTAAACGCCCCTTCCCTATTATCGCAGGTGGAACAGACAATTTTCTGAACTTATGATGGCTGTCTATTTACTTCTCCATAAACCCTCGGCGTGCGTAGAAGAGATTTGAGACTGCTAATGATCTTCTCTGCCGGGGCTATACAAGATGATACCGGCCTTCTTCAGATCTCGGGGGAATTAAATTGACCAACTTCACCCCCCCCCTCGGCTCTGTAGCTGGAGACTAATGTACTTTGTGCCCAGCAAGGCAAATCTCACACCAAAAGAACTTAGCAGGCAGAAATTAAGTACCTTTTTCGCTTGGAAAGTTTTGTTTGTTCTTCACGACATTCTCCGTAAACATTCGCGTCTGCGATTTCACTTAAAACTTTATATTTTTAGACTCTCTCTACATTCATTTATTTTTTAAAGCAACAGCATTCGATTATTAATCACTTCACCCAGTCGCAGTTACAAGTTCTTCCTTTGAATTCGATTTGCATTTCTGGATTGGGAGCACATTCATTCGTCACAAATTCTAATTGTATAAATTAATTGAAAAGCTTTATTTATTAAAACTGATGGATAAATTGACGACTAAGGGTGTATGATATACAGGTATAGGGCCAGTAGTGGATAATAGATATTTCTGTAATTTGGATCTTCATACCTTAAGTCTACTAGAAAATCATATAAACATGAAATAAAGCCAATAGGCTGGTTTTGCTTCCAATAAGGATTAATTATATCTTAGTTGGGATCAATTAATTAATTAAAAATAATTTCCTTTTTTTCTGTAATAATAAAACAGTACATAATCCAAACCAAGATATAATTCATTCTTATTTGAAGCTTAAATCGGGCTGTTGGGTTCATTTAATGTTAACCTGATTTTCTAGTGGACTTAAGGCATGAAGATCCAAATTACAGAAAGATCCATTGAGCATTCTGGATAACAGTTCCCATACCTGTACAAGATACTATTTTATAATTACAGATAAAAATGTAATCAGTTTCAAATATTTGGATTATTTGGGTAAACTAGAGTCTATGGGAGACGGCCTTTCTGTAATCTTGAGCTTTCTGGATAACGGGTTTCCGGATAACAAATCCTATACCTGCACTTTTTTAGACTAAAATAGCAAAAACCTTACGAGGACTTTATCTTCCTAACTACATGCGCTGCCAATAGCTACAGAATTTAGGGGTCCACTCCAAGCTAAATATTAAGATATTTCAATAATAAACTGCATTTTTATGTTGCTTCCATATATGCCAACTGCAATATCAACAAATCGTTTTGATTAATAGTATTTTTTTCTCTAAATATTTGTTTTTTTTTTTAATTTCTTAAAAAAAAAATTCAATATTTATTAAGTGTAAAAAAAAAAAAAAAAAGACTAGTACAAAACTTTGGCAATTTGTGGTCCAATAGAAGTAAATAAGAGCTGTGCTGATCCTACTGGACCTTTTTATTTTAGCTATTAAGACCTTTAGAGGTATTCATATATATTTTTAGTGCATTCTTCAGCATTTTTTTTTCGGCTGTACCGTACTTTAATTTGGATCATTTAATAAATTTCATGGCATAAGTGGCTTTTCAGGACAATTAGTTAAATGATGGATTCAGAATCCTCTAATATGACCTTTAATAAATGGACCTTTAAATGCATAATTATCTTTTTACAATTACATTTTTTTTTTACACCGATTTCACTTTAACTGAAATGAATTCAATGCAGATTTATTGTCAAACAAGATATCATTTTGCACATCATTCTATTAAGCACTATGAAACCCACCAGAGCACTATAAAGGGGTATTACATAAACAAATGCACATCTGTTTTCTGAAATGCATAAAACTTCAGGGCATTTTTGAATTAGGTTTTTTTTTTTTTTTACCATTAAAAAAATATAGTTGTGAATACTGATTTATTGTTGGAATTTATAAAAGTGCTGCCTTATCGGAGACGTTAATGAAGCAGGAGTAAAGATTTTTTTTTTATAAACACACTGTATCATATATTCTGGTACCGATACACTTAATTCAATTTTGTAAATCAACAGTAAATCTAGTTTAAAAGATTATTTTATTATTAATAATATATATATATTATTATTATTATTATTATTAAATTTTGAAGTCAAGTAAATGTCCTAAGATATATCTATCCACAATAAAACGGTTAAAAAAAAAAAACAGAAAGCTTTCCAATATATATTTAATGCTGTAAAACATATTGATATTTCGAGTACAAGAGCACTATATAAATAAATCAGCCCCACTACCTTGTTTGAAGATAATCCCTTAAAAAAAATCTTAACTACGCATAAAGATTTTGGACTGCACTCTAGCTCCCTTTTCCTTTTTGGTTTATCTAAACCAATACACCAGATGGCAGGGGAGATGAAAAAAGGGGAAAAAAAAGCAATTACTGCTCGAGAAAAAGTGATTTACATTTCATATTGGGGAAATCGGCACAAATGAAAAGTTTTTTTGCAAGAATTTCTGGATTTAGTTTAAGATGCTGATGATTTCCTATTCAACAAGCCTCTGAAACACTTCACTGGACCCCTGCAGGTTTCTGATGTGGAGAAACAGCAGGAAAAAAAAATAGTAATTACATTTTTAAAGATTGAAAATTCTTAAACTTTGATATTACAAAATTTGATAGAAATTTCAAGAATATAGAGTATAAATAACTTATTTAAATGCAGGTAACGGCACAGTGCAAAGGCTCACTACAGTGGGATTTTAAGTGCCTATTTATTCTACTTCTCATTTGGGACATTTGGTCACTTTCACAGGGCGGGCCTTGAAAATTTACCCAATTTACTCATCCACAAATTTAAATCAATTATCAACAATTCTTCTTGAAAAAGTTGGTGCCACAAAACCTAGCGACAAATTCACGCATCAATTCGAATCGTACGATTATTTATTGAATTGTCACGGCGACAACTCGATCAGATGACCTTGTCAAGAAACCTCGACAAGTTTAAGATGGAGTCTTTTTTTTCCCCCGATAAAGATTTTGAGCAGCTTTGGGGTAGAATACATTTGGAAATATTCAAGTTTTTTTTCCCCTTTAAAAAAACTCGACCAGAAAAATGTGAGGCCCCTTAGTTTGTTTTCAAATATGATCAAATCTTCATATGCAGAAAGTTGTAACTTCTACTGGTTCCAATCAAGATTATATAGGATTACTTGAAAAAAAAAAATTAACTGAATTACAAATATGGCTTTGAAATGAAAAACCAAAACAAATATTTGCCAGAAGTCACAAAGATCTATAAGTAATACATGGAAGTGTCAAATAATAGAATTCTTCTATATCCTTTTCTTGGTCGTTAACACAAGCCAAACATCAAATACTTCCTTCTCAGGGGTCTTTTGAAAGACTCCAATAAAATTTTTGGTCTGTAACAAAACCTTTAACTGTTGATGAATATGGGGCCAATTTATAAAAATTTGAATCAATATTTTTTTTCACTTATCGTATTTTACTTTCCTAAAAATTCTCTAAAATTCAAAAAAATGGGAGATTTATAAAGTGTAAAAACAACAAAATATATCTTTTACAAAAATCTGCCAAATAAAAGAGGTCCTATAGACATCAATGGAAGATGCATTCATCCTATTGGTCCTTTTTTATCCATCCATTTTAGAAACGTTTAGACTTTTTTTTTAGCTGGTACAGGTATGGGATCCATTATCCAGCAAGCCATCTCCCATAGACTCCATTTTAGCCAAATAACCCAAATTTTTTAAAATGGTTTCCTTTTTCTGTGTAATAATAAAACAGTAGCTTGTACTTTATCCCAACTAAGATATAATGAATCTGTTTTAGAAGCAAAACCAGCCAATTGGGTTTATATAATTTTACATGATTTTCTAGTAGACACATTTACTAAGGGTCTAAGAAAAGTTTTGAATAAAATTAGGACTTTAAAAAATCAAATTACAAAGTAATTTTGGGCTACTTCAACTATCGAATAGCCCAAAATTCAAATCTAACTGAAAAATTAGAATTTTGAAGTACCGTCTCTTTAAAATCCTTCGAATTCGACACTTCGCCACCTTAAAGCTGCCGGATTGCCATTTTAGCCTATGGGGGACCTCCTACAGCCAGTCCTGAAAATACTTCTAAGTTCCAAGAATGCTAAGGATTTTGGCTGAAATTTCAATTCGATCAAAAATGCTATTTGGTTCATTTTCGATCAAAAATGGCCCCCAAAAAGATTTGATGGACGAATTTCAACGTTTTCAAAATTCGACCATTAATAAATCTGCCCCTTAAAGTATGAAGATCCAAATTATGGAAAGATCCATTATCCAGAAACCCCAGTTTCCAAGTATTCTGGATAACAGTTCCTAGACCTATAACTGTCTGAAAGCCTAATATTTTTAGGCTTTTTTTTTTAACCTAGTTTACTTTTTATATTTTTATAAATTATGTGGCATTCGTGGTTTTAGAGAAAATTAGTTCATTCTTGGTTACCAAAACCACTAACATGAGAATGTAGATAAAATGGGCAGTTACTGAATGTTTTTCCTGACTGCAAGTGAAAGCAAAGTGTTTAACAAATTAACACATTTATCCAAAGCAGCTCCATGTGTCAATCTAGATAAAGAACAGATCTTCAATAAATGTTATTTTCAGATGATATAGGATACAATCTGACTTGTCTGTAGATGAGGATAAAGGCAATAGAGTTTGTTCTAACTACATAAAGAACTTTTTAAATTTCATTTTAAGTGATCTATAAAATAATCAAGAAATGAGAAATGCAGATATTTTAAATGTTCCTCTATACCTTCCATTTAGTAGGATAATCATTCCCAACACTTTCAATGGTCCATGAAAAGGAGCTTTATTAAAGGGTCTCTACCATACCCACATGCTTTTGTCTATAGAGCTTCCCATCAGCCCATCAACAGGGAATGGCACTCAAAATATCGGGCTTTACATATAAATATGACTTATTCACCATCACTTTGAGTGACTTGGGGGGGGGGGAACACAAGTATTTTTGAGGTTTTTAAGACTATGTGGTCATTTACCACAATTTTTGCCGTTTCCCTATATTTCTAAAAAGCTCCAAAAAAATTTGAGATTTATCAAGTGAAAAAATTACAAAAAGCCATTAATGCCAAACTTCGGCCAGTAAAAGTTGTTGGGGTTCTGTAGAAGTCAGTGGGAGGTGTGCTAACCCAATTGGACCATTTCTAAACCAGAATTTTTCAGATTTTTTTTTGACACATATTGTCCGAAAAAGTAGAATTTTTAGAGGTTTTCAAGGTATTGGTGGTTTCATAAACCTCTAAAACCCCAAAACATTTTTAATAAATAAATCTTCAATAAATAAGCCTCTGTGTTTATTGATATCCTATGACTACTGTGGTTTATTTAGGGTAGGGGAAATAAGGCAAAGTGCTCTTAAAGCCTTTTGCCTTCCCGCCAAACTCTTTTGTTCCAGCTGAGACCCAGTAGCCCTGATGTGAGCGACATGGACCGATGACATAATGGGCAGATATACACATCTCACTCTTTGATAAAGGAAGAAAAAACCCCCCCAAAAAACACACGTCCAGTAGAGTACAGTAAAAGTAGCTTAAAATAGCTCTTTTGACTGTCTGCCTAACCCCTGTTGGTATTACAGCATCCATTCGTTTGTGGCGCTTGCCTGCGTTGATTTAATTACGATATCAAAGTGGTCCCCTGCACTATTAGATGTTCCTTATTTAGATATACGCAGGATGGAAACACAGACTTTCATTCTCACACTATGGGCTCTGTACATTATATATGTATATAAAAAGAAAAGAGGAGCTTTCTGGTAACGAGAGCAGCCAGCAGTGCGACTGCAAAGGGTTAAATGTAAGGCCTCTATTGAAGTTGATGAAAAACGTGGGCTTTGCATTAAACAGTATCACTTTCACATGAGTTGCTGCTAATGTTGTTGTAGGCATGCAAAGCCCAGTGTGTGACCTCCTTCACCCTCCAGCCACCCACTAGGGCTTCTTGATTAGCAGCCTACCTGGCTCTCGGAGGAATTCCCATCGTCCCCCAGGAGCTCATTGCGCACTTCGTCACTGTAGGCGATCCGTGACCTTTTCTGCAAAACAAAAACAAAAGAAAGGGGAAATCATAAGGATAATAAATAGTGGAATTAAATCTGAAGATGGCAGGATGATCCCAACCCTGGAGAGCCCCCTAATGGTCCCTATCTGATACGTTCTGCGAGAGGACGACTGGTAGGAAGGGTTTCATTCATGTGTGGCCAAAACCAGCAGGATGAGCGGGTTGAGCAGAAGGCCCTGCCATTCAAGGGCAACCCTGCCAGCATAGCAACTGTTGTCGGAAAAACTCTTCAAAGCCCCAGCAGCACTTAACAGTTTGTCTCGAATACAGTGCAAAATGTTGTGATGGAAAATTAAAACAGCCATTAAGCAGGCCAACTGTTCCCTCTACCAAGAAAGGGCTTAGAACAACCCACGGACCCCACTGCTTCTTAGTAATGAATCCTGTCAAAGTAACCAAGGAGAGTAAGCAGTGATGCTGGGTCCCTCATACCCCATGAAGATATCTGCTCCATATCTGCTTATTCGCACCTAGAGAGGAGAGCAGATAGTCATCTCAAGGTGGTTGTTTAATAACCTAGAGAACCGCAGCCTATTATCTGCGACTGCCGGACAGACGGCATATTTTTTCTTGATAAAGTTTATAACTAGAGCGTTGCATTCAGCCCAACAAGGCTTAGTCATCTTGGGAATGATTTCCGCATGAAGAACTATGTGAAACCCCATCCAGGCTGAGCCACAATAGCCAAATCAGTCTTTTTGTGGTTGGCTCTTAGAAAAGGGGAAAAAAATTAAAAAGCAGCTATCTTCCATGAATGAGGCTGACGCAAAAACAAACCCATTGGAAACATAATTAAAAAGCAGCAAAATCAAATGTATTAACATTCCCTGTTTATTTAATTCAAGTTTTGAAACGTTGGGAATTGGATCAGCTGTGACTCGATGAGTGTTGGACAATGAGACTTCATTGGTTAGTGACCCTCGCCAGCACCGAGGGCAGGGGGAATTATGGTGAGACCCTGTCATTCACAGCACCGAGATAATGTTACCATTAATAAAACATTTTACTCCAATGTTTTTATTTCCCAACTCCAAAGAAATTAGTTGGTGGCTTTAGTTTCTTCCTAATCCTGAAGAAGGCTGTTTGCATTTGTCAAAAATAATAACCACTGAATTGTCTCTTCATTAGAAGTAATGCTCAGAAATTGGGATAAATTAGCCAAACGTGGCTTTGTTTCTTTGAATTTTTTCTAGGGAAATCTACAAGGCAGGCCCAAAACACATCCTTTTTTAAAATTATTTTTAAACATGTACTTGGCAAATAAATCTGCAGCCCATTTCTTCTACACTTTTATTCAGCCATTGGTAACAGCAAACCACATTTTCTTAAACAGCTTTAAACCCATTTAAAGAAAATACAAAACAAGTGTCTAACAAGAAGATATCTATATATATATATATATATATATATATATATATATATATATATATATATATAGATAGATATAGTTCACCCCTAACATTTCTGGAAATCAATTCTATTATGAGCAGAAACATGACAGGGCTAAATGTGTGACATAGTGAGCAATGACCTTTAATTAGCTTTTCACTTTTACTGAAATAAATTTCTTTTTTTTTCGCCCCCCTTTTGTTTTGTTGAAATAAAATCAAAGAGTGAAGAAACTGTGGGAAAACACCAGGGACTGCCCATTCAGAAATGCAGCACTTTCCTTCTAACTGTGCCAAAAAATAAAAATCTTATATTAAAGGAAATGAAACCCTTTAAAAAAAAAGGCGAGAATATCAGAGCCGTATCTTTAATTATTCATTTTATCACGATGGGAGACTAAAACACTCGGCAGTACGCAAGAATATCATATGGAGATTGTTTTTGTTTTGCGTCTTTTTCATGAAAAAGCGAACAAATTGCCAGAGACTGCTCAATTATATCACTCCTTCTTGTTCAGCTATTTCTTAAAACATCAAAGTGAAAAGAGAAATTACAGTGGGATTCCCAGGTCAATAAAAGATAATCAGGGGAAGTGTTTTTTTTTTTTGCTCCGCAACAAAGATAATAGCTGAGCTGCGGTGTTGTACCTTCATGGGGAACGCAAGTCGGCTGCAGTGTGCCTTTAATTGTTTTATTCCAATTTGGGGGCTCTGGGGTTAAAACAAATAAATAAATAGACACTGTCATGTTTATTGTTTTGCTGGAGAAAGCATATAAACACAACATGTATTTTATTTTCACCTTTGCACATTGTTTCCTGAAAACACACACAGACGTGGGAGAATGATACCTGGAATTATAACCGGATTTATTGCTGTGGTTTAGAAGCAGCTGTTCCAGCAGGAAAAACTCATTTTTTAGAGGGATAATTCCTGCCTTGGCTGATGCTTTACAGATGTAAATCCACTTGTAGAAAATGTATAAAGCACTTCAAATTTGAAAAATTTTTAAATATGCAATATGTAGATTTATATTATAGAACATAAATACAAATTCCATTTTAAATATGTATTTATATTGTATATATTTTTTATATTTTTATATTCATGTCACTATACACATGTGTGTGGGTATAACCTCAATTTCACATCTCCTTATTTTACATTGTTTGTTTGTTTTTTTTGTGGTGCCACCTATATATCATCCATAATACATTTCCCTGATTTTATATTTTTCCAGGATTTCACACCATTTATTTTTCCTGGTTCTACTTTAAATATATATTTAAAATCCCATATGTATATCGCCCCTTTTCTAAATTAACAACCGTATGGGATGTGTTAATCGGAAAGCCTTTTTATCCCAGAATTAAGGAAAGGCCCGCCTCCCACAGACTCCATTTTATTCAAATAATCCAATTTTTTTTAAAATAATTTCCTTTTTCTGTGTAATAATAAAACAGTAGTTTGTACTTGATCCCAACTAAGATATAATTCATTCTCATAGAAGGCAAAACCAGCCTATTGGGTTTGTATAATGTTTAAATTATTTTTAAGCAGACTTAGGGGTTTTTTTTTTTAATCAAAGGTCAAGTTTGTGAGGTTTTTTTTCTACATCAACTCACAACTCATTGTTTTGCTTATTTATGAAAAAAACCCAAATGTAAAAACTCAACTGTCTACAATCGGTTGTAAAAACGTGAATACTTCGAATTGATTGAGTTATAGACGAAAAAAACTTTGAAAATAATGAAGGCAAAAAAAAAAAAAAAGGACCTCTGCTATAAACATCTCCATGACAGGTTTTAGCTGGAGTATTTTTGGATTCAGGCATAACAAATCTCGAGTTTATAGTTTTTAGTGAAACCACCTTCTCTAAAATCTTCAGGAAATCACAACTCAACCTTTAATAAATAATAACACCCCCTAAAGTATAGCAACGCAAATTATGGGAAGAATCCTTATTTGGAAAACCCCAGGTCCTGAGCATTTTGGCTAAAATGTCCCATATCTGTATTAGAAATATATATAGGAACAACTGTTAAAAAGCATTATTTATTAAATTTTTAAAAAATTGTGGCCACATGTAAATGATGATTTTGGGTGGACGTGGAAATATTGAATGGGTCTCACTGGGTCATGACCACGAACAGCTGATGGGTGAGAACCATTAAAAGTGGTAGAAATTATTTTAAAAAAATATACGTAGGATATGAACAGCCCATCACTTTTTGAGTCATACATAATGGTGATGTTTTTGCAAGTTTAAAGGGGAGAAAAGTAAAACGAGGATGATGCCAGTTGGATGGACATTGGGATTTGTGTTCATCACTTGATGGTCAGGGGTGGGTTCCATAAAAGAGCAAAATGCAAATATAAAGGCGGCAAGTGATCCCCCCATTACCTCTCAATTTATCAGACAGAGGGAAAAAAAAAAAAACTTTTTCCCCCCAAAGCTTCCGTGAGTCTCCAAGCTGTTCAATTTTGCTAATCAAACCTGCTGACAGGCAAACATCCCAAGTGAAAGGGGTAATTAAGAGAAATTGAAGAGGCAGGGAGGGGTTGGATTGAAAGGGGGTTCTAAGCTTCTCACTTCACAACTAGGAGCTGTATATAAATTTGTACTTAAGCAAGCAGGAAGGTTTCTGCTGGAAATGTCACCATTTCAGCTCAGGCTTGAAGGAGCCCTATTCATAATGCATTTTATAAATAGTTAATGCCTTCCATACATAAGCTAGCCAGGCAAATCAAGAAATTGTCAACATTTTTAGTCTTAGTTGTCAGTTGCCGGTGTCTCTGGCTGCTTTGTGTGTAGGTTTCTAAAGAAGACAGAGGCGTTACAGAGCTTGTAATGCGATGCATTTCTCCCTTGCTCAATATGAGTTTAAGAGCTTCTCAAGCAGGATTTTCCTGCTGCTCGCATTTGTCAGATGCAGGAGAAAAAGTTTTCAGCCATCGGCTTCGTTAAGACTTTGTTTTGTGTTGTTTTAAAGTGACACGGCCCCCTTTCCGAGGAAAGGAAGATTTGGGAGTGTTTTTTACAGCAGGTCAAGTGAGATACGACAAAGCCGGTGTGAAAGTCTAAGACACAAGGTGACCACTTCCTTTGCCAAGTAGGATCCGACGCACAAAATCCGGCAGTTCTCTCTTCAAAAAGGCAGCCAACAGCACTTTGACACATTTTAAGAATAAGGGGGGAAAAAAAAGTGCAAAATAAGGAGTAACAAAGACGGATCCAAAGCCTAGTTTAAGAATAATTTCTTTTTTTTTTACGGAACAAGATACAGTTTTGGTTGACCTGGAATATATTTGCCTATTTAAAGTGAAACTGGTGAATCATGAATTTTGAGGAGTACAAAACCGGAGCGGGCTTTTGCTGTCCAGGCTCGGCAGGTTTAGATTTAAAATGAAGGGGTTTTAAATCTAAGCAAGCATGGCAGCCATTGTTTCATTGGATGTGCTCTGCCAAGGAACAATATGGCTGCTCCCATAATACTGCTATTTAGATAGATACGGCTTCTCGAGCAAAATAACCCCTGCCAGAGGAAGCGGATGATTCGGATGAAAGAAATAAAAACCTAAATGATAAAATAAGTCCTTTACTAATAGTGTCTAACTGCCCAGGTTTCTGAGCAGACCTGACTATTTAGTGGCATATTATTACACAAGTTATCAGGGTTAGTACTGAATGAAAAACCCAAAATTGAAGGGATCTATTATCCTGAAAGCCGTTATCCAGGAAGCTCTGAATTAAGAGCCTACTTTTTGGAGAATTAGAACATTAGCCTAGTCCTATGCCTTACTATGTGCACTTTTTCATCTCCAATTTTGTAGCTATATATTAGCCTCCCATCTACTTAGACTGTAAGCTCTACGGGGCAGCGACCGCCTTCCCATTATATCTCTTACTGCATAGCACTTAAAGGGATACTGTTATAGGAAAAACTATTTTTCTCAAAATGCATCATTTAATATTGTAGCTCTAGCAGAATTCTGCACTGAAATCAGACATGGGGCTAGACATATTGTCAATTTCCCAGCTGCCTCAAATCATGTGATAAACTTCAGTCACTCTTTAATGTTGTACTGCAAGTTCGAGTGATATCACCCCTCCCTTTTTCTCTCCCCCAGCAGCCTAACAACAGAACAATGGGAAGGTAACCAGATAACGGATCGTTAACACAAGATAACAGCTGCCTGGTAGATCTAAGAACAGCACTCAATAGTAAAAACCCATGTCTCACTGCGTTCCATTCACTTACATTGAGAAGGAAAAACAACAGCCTGCCAGAAAGCAGTTCCCTCCTGGCACAGGTCACATGACCAGGGGCAGCTGGGATACTGAAAAAATGTCTAGCCCCATGTGGGATTTCAAAATTGAATATAAAAAAAAATCTGTTTGTTCTTTTGAAATGATTTCAGTGCAGAAGTCTACTGGAGCAGCACTATTAACTGATGCATTACATGTTTTTCCAGAATCCCTTGAAGCTCTCTTTGTCCTATGATTCTGTATATATTTATTATGTGATTTGTCCCCATGTATACTTTTATATATATATATTGTACTGTTATGCACTGTACAGCACTGCTGCTCCTTAACAGCACTTTACAAATAAAGTTATACATACACACATACCTGAAGGCCATCTCCCATAGTCTCCATTTTAGTCCGATAATTCAAATGTTTTTGTTTGTAGTAAGAAAGAAATACCTTGTATTTGTATTAGATATAAATAACCCTGATTGGAGGCATAACAATACTATTGGGTTTAATTAAAGTTTACATCTTTTTTTAGTGAACCTAAGGTATGGAAATCCAAATGACCTTATCCAGAAAATGCCAGGTCTCAAGCATTTTGGATAACAGGTCCTATACCTGTACAGTCCCAATGATTAAAGACTCCAGTCCTACTAGCTCACCCTAAAAAGATGGGGTCAGAATAGAGCAATCACCGAAAGAAGGGGTAATTAGAGTGCAGGCCAAGTCTACTTTTAGCAGACTATGTCTAAAGTATGGATTTGACTTTGGAAGTTATGACATGAACCAAAAATACTAGCTTTTTTTAGTCAGGCATAATCTTCAGTGTTTCGGCTGTCAAACAACACCCCTCTGTTTAAAGGGTAGAGCTAATGCAACTCTTCCATGTG
This sequence comes from Xenopus borealis, assembly GCA_024363595.1. Classification (NCBI taxonomy): domain Eukaryota; kingdom Metazoa; phylum Chordata; class Amphibia; order Anura; family Pipidae; genus Xenopus; species Xenopus borealis. The sequence goes on from CM044443.1 coordinate 2,542,223, forward strand.
GGGCGGAAAATATGGCCATTTTTAAGGGTTAGATTAAAATGATGTAGGTATACCAAGAAGCCATGAAAATCACAAAAACATTCCACAAACATTATTAATTATTTTAGCATAATTAAAATGTACTAACCCACAGTCTACAGCCTTTTGCGCTTTGTGCCCAATAGGCAGTCATACCAAGAAGCCTACAGAGCCATTTGGTTTGTCAAGTGCTTTTACCAACGAGCGAGCAGAATGGTCTTGCCTGACTTCTCTCTCATTTGGTTAAAGCCAATGGGTCATTTGAGACTCAAATTCTCCAACAAACCTGGTTTTTATGCATCCAAAAAGCAACAGACTTTTATGTGACTAAACCAAAGAAATGAATCCAGCTTTAATGCAATTAATGTAATGCCTGTTGATTTCCACCCGGGCCGATGCATCCAAATTAAAGTAGCCGGGACAAGCTAGATTATTGCTGGCATTCCAACGAGCGCCGAGACTAATCTAGCCATTACAATGAAGCGCGTTTTGTGCTAAAGCGGAGAAGAAATTCATTTTAGTGGCCTACATATGGCAAAGCGATTGTTTAAATTGCCTCGCCTGGGAATTAAATACAATGTTATCATTTGAGCAAGCCTCACTGTAAATAGATTTCTAATGCTTTCCATGTGCACGCCAATGTAGCCCATGAATTAAGTAATGATCTGGTATTATAATGTAAGGAACCAGCGAGCCCCCAACACCTGGCAAGCAGGATATGCTAAATTACAACCTTAACAGGCACATCGCAAATAAAGCGGCGAGAGCCAGAGAGGCCGACGACAAGTTTGCATATTTACTCTGGAATGAAAAGAACATATACATAGATGCAGAAGGCCCTTATCAGCCATCTCCCATAAACATGGTGGTATTTGTTATAAAATGCTATCGCCGCTTCCCATTTAATTACACGTCTTTATCATAATTCGGCACCCCTCTGAGACGGCTCCCCTTGCCAGCCCCTCGCACTGCAGCCCAACACCAATGGTTAGCCGCTCATAATGAGGAGCTGAGACTTATCTCATCTGCTTCCAAACAAAAGGACTCCATAGATAAACAAGGCTCGGGGAAAGGCTCCTATCTGGGGACAACTCACAAAAGATGACCACGGCACAGAGAACATGGAAAATAAAGTGCCAGACAGAGAAAGAAAAGAAGAGGTTTCTGGCAGGTTTAAGCCACGTAAAACTTCATCATACTAATTGGGTTTCATTAATTGAATCCCCATGGCCACCTATGAAAATAAAGGAAAGCTGGGTGTATGGACGGAATCTCCTAAACAGAGGTGCAACTGCCTCAGGGCCCATAAATGAAGATCAGGTGGAGAGATGCTTTAGACACAGACCCCCCCCCCCCTCTTTAATTGTTAATCTTAAACTTTCTTGTCTACATTATTGTAAATGCATTAAACAAAATGTCTTATTTTCGAGTGTATAGGGACTTGGGTCAAAGGTGGGAATAAAAGCAACACAACCAATCAGGAACATAAAATACTACCTGGCTCAGTGACCCTATTTTAGACGGGTGTCGATTGTAACATTACCCATATTTCACATGGGCCATATTGCCTAAGACTATGTTGGTTTTACATTCCTCAAGTTCAGCCCTAGCGTTCCTCAAGATAGCCCTTGACCACTTTCCGTTCTGCCAGCCTTTCTTCTCATTACCCTCAACCTTTCCAACCATCAAGGTCTTCTGCAGGGAGTCACGCCTTCCCCTTGTCCATCCTAAGTACCTGGGCCCTACTAGCAGCCCTTGCAAATAACAGTCTGGCTCTGTTTCATCAAGAGTAGAAGGATTGGTTCTTCCTGATGGCTCTGTTCCATCAACAGTAGAAGGATTGGTTCTTCCTGATGGCTCTGTTTCATCAACAGTAGAAGGATTGGTTCTTCCTGATGGCTCTGTTCCATCAACAGTAGAAGGTTTGGTTCTTCCTGATGGCTCTGTTTCATCAACAGTAGAAGGATTGGTTCTTCCTGATGGCTCTGTTTCATCAACAGTAGAAGGTTTGGTTCTTCCTGATGTCCAACAGAGACTGTATTTAATGAGAGACTGTCCTTCAGCCCCAAAATTCAACTTCATCAATTCTTCTCCAACCTGCAGCGCTACATCTGACACACCAACAGCACTCACAATAGCATTCTTCCCTCTGCATTGACTTCCCATTACCTTTACCACATCCTTTCACCAAAGTGGATTTTGGATCCCAAGAACAATACAAATATACAGGTATTATTTAAAATCCATAACAAGGCAGAGACAGGTTGATTGGCCTCTGATAAAACCACAAAGTTAGATTGTAAGCTCAACTGGTGCAAGGACTGAAGGGAATGTAGAATCTCTGTAAAGCAATGGAAATATAATAGAAGTACAGAAATAATGATATTAGATGGAACCTGACAGTGAGTGTTTGATATTTTGGCCGACTCCCCAGTTGGAGAGAAATCTGCCGGCATCGGTCGCCCGTTTCCATGTTTCCCTGAGTGAGGTGTGTAAGTCATTAAAGTGTCTACTTTATGTTTAGTTAGTGTTTAAGTGCAGAGAGGACAAGCAGCAAGCAAAGTGGCGAAACTCTTCAGTAGTTGGATCTCTGCGTCGCTCGAAGTCTGGGTACTTGTTCTGAGCCGTCACTTCATTAGCTGAAACAATGACTGAGAACAGATTTTGTTTGATATGAAATCCTGAAGAACAGATTTTCCCAGCTCCTTCGGCACAACTGAGCCCGCGGAGAAGCCACAAAACTCACTCGGCTTTAATCTGTACCTGCCGGGGGCCCAGGTCCATGCTATTACAGGAAAACGGATCAATGGAACTAACTATTTGCCGGCTGTTGAGTTGATAGTGGGGAATACGCCAACACAAGTAGATTTCATGCAGGAACCACGTTCTGTGCTGACAGCAACAAATTATTGTATGCCGAATCAGAAGAATAAATGGAGACCAGAGCACTGCATTCAACTGGCCCGGCAACTTCGGCATGTCCTGGAGGCATTCCTTCCTTGGGTGATATGCCGGATACCATGCCAGACCCATACTGAGTTTTATTATTACTTATTTGTTCTTTAAAAAATATATTTCTGAAATTGAAAGTTCTGGTATTTCGTAGCAACTGAGAAAAGATCAAATTACCAATCAAATTTAATTTCAACTGTATGATAAGATCCTCCTTATCTGAAAGCCTGGCTACAGCTGAGGGAAAGGAGGGGCTTGTTTACACAGAGCTTACTCCTAGGCAATCAAGGTAGAAACACACTGAACATTATTATCAGGTGATTTCTAATAGAAAAATTAGTCAGTGAGTGAACAATGGACCCCACATGGACAATTATCCTACAGCCCCCAACCCAGAAATGAAAGAGGAGCTCCGCCTCCTGCTGGGGAACCTGTAGGTTTTTATTTTCCTACAACTCACTGCCTCAATGACTTAGTTCTGAATTACTATTCCTGTGAACTCCCCCTCACTTGGGTAAATGAGAATAATTAGTCGGATCCCACTCACCACCAAACCAGAGGGACCCCGTGGCACATTATTTATGTACTGCCAGGCACTAAACATAAGCTGTTCCATTGTTATAGGCATTGATGGGGGCCCAAAGACCTGGGCTATCAGCGCCCCAGCTCCCAGAGATACAGAGATGCTTTGGGCAACCATCAGTCCAGATACCAAGAACCCAACTGTACGGAACCAAAACATATTTCTTTAACTGAACTTATTTTAACCAACTTAAAATGAACCAGAGGGCAGGTAGTAACGAATGCACACTAATGAATGGTTGAACCAGTGACTTACAGAGCTGAAAGCCTGTCTTTACTTACCCTATCAGTCTCTGCTCCAGTGGAGCTTACAATCTAATGTGGCTACTATACACATATACCCTGATATGGAAATACATTACTGCTTTGTAGCTTCATGAATAGAATAATTATACAGCAGATCTCTGCTGCCACCTAGCTGCATGTTGGGGTATGGCCTTCCTCTGCTTCGCCCGTCCCTGTATTCTCCCTGTATTCGGGACAATTAATATTGTGTCTTTTGAAAGGACTTTGATGATTATCTGGAGAATTACAATACAATTAGTATCTCGTATCAGCAGTAAATGTTACGGTTTATCTGATCCCAACTCCCGTATTACTCTTCTTAACGGGGAACTGCATATAAAGCTTTTAAGGGGTTTTATTTGCATAATAAACCGATGTTATACATATATGTGATGAAAGCAGTATCTGCACGGCTGTTTATATTGTCTGCACTGCTGGTTCCAACTCAGAGAGCAATGCAACAGAAGCAAGCAGACATGGAGGAGAACATTCTTTTCTTACATTGTTTCAAGAGTCGGAACCAGAGGACAGAAAATGATGAGCCTCTAAACACTGGGCATCTGGTCATGCCACAGTTAATGGGAGTCTAAATGTACAAGGGGTGTGTTTATTAGAGTGCAAGGGCCACATTGTTGAGAGGTGAAATGTAAGCCCTGCAGATTCCCTTTCTGACCGATCTAATGGACTGTAAGTGGCCGGCAGGTAAGTGGTACTTATCCCAAGGCTGCAGTATATTTCACAAAGGATACGTAACCCGATGATCTTATATGTAATGGGCCCGAGAATAAAACCTAATGTCAGATGTATAATACCCCATAACTCAATCAGAGCAGCTGACTTGCACATTACAATGTGGCCCCATCATGACAGGGGCCCCCCGGCCTTACAGTATGGTCACATGACAGTGCCCCTGTTCAATCATGTCCTAAGCAAGGCATATAAGACAAGGAGCTCTATAAGGAACGGGGGGGGGGGGCAGTGCCGTCATCCCCAAAATATTACAGGGTTAATATGTCTCACAATTTTGCTCGAAAAAACTCAAAACATGGATCAGGGTTTGTGGGTTGAGTCGGAGGAACCGAGGGTCTCAATATAAGTGAATTTTATTCCTTTAATCCTTTATTTCCCTATTTTATTTCACCTCTTTGGCATCTGATGACTTTCTGATGAGCATGACATCACTTTCTGATGACCATGACATCACTTCCCGCTTGCAGTGAGATCATGTCTGGGTTCTCGGTGGCTGATGGATATCAGGACGTGTTGTGGGTCAATCCTGTTAGATAAAACCGAGGGTCGTGGACAAGTCACCATATCAAATTTAAATTTGCAAATGAGCATTCAGAATTCACATTTCAGTGGTTTCTAAAGTCGCCAGCCCAAAATGGTTCATTACAGCACAAAGGGGGGAGAAGGTGGTAACATACCTGTGCGGAGTTAGTATAAGCCCCTCCCCCTTTCCCCATGTAACATGCATTAACGCAATCCCACTCATCTCCCAGTTGCACCATTCATGTCACTGTCTGACCTCTTGGCTGTCACCAGGGACCATAACAAATTGTTTAACAGTCCAAGGGTCCCCCCCCCCCCAATTAGGAAGGTGCCATTAATATGCAGATATATGCAGCGAGAGAAAGGGATAATTGCTTGATGGATACGGGATGAAATTGTTACTCGCTCTATCCACAATAAGGCGCAGCAGACGTCACTGAACTCTCGCCACATGATTTATGGGGAGTCAAACGGCAATTTATCCAAATTAAACTTGAACATTTCATAAAGACAAGGACCAACCGCAACGGAAACCTCCCTTATACAGATTGTTATCATGACTGTGCTTAAATAGGTCAGGTTTGTAATGGAACCTGCTGGTTTGCTCTCCTGCACATAACTGGCAGGTGGGGAGGAGGTCCCTAACCCATAGAGCTTACAGTCTAAGTGGGTAAAGTATAGGCACATGGTAATAATGGGTGCTATTCTTAAAGGGGTTGTTCACCTTTGAGTTAACTTTTAGTATGATGCACAGAGTGATATTCTGAGACAATTGGCAATTGGTTTTAATTTTTTATTGTTTGTGGTTTTATAGTTATTTAGCTTTTTATTCAGCGGCTCTCTAGTTTGCAGTGTCAGCAATTTGGTTTCTAGGGTACAAATTCCCCTAGCAACCCTGCATTGATTTGAATAAGAGACTGGAATATGAATAGGAGAGGGACTGAATAGAATGATAAGTAATAAAAAGTGGCAATAACAATACATTTCTAGCTTTACAGAGCATTTGTTTTTAGATGGGGTCAGTGACCCCCATTTGAAAGCTGCAAATAAACAGAAGAAAATTGCAAATCATTAAAAAACTATGAAAAATAAATAATGAAGACCAATTGAAAAGTTTCTTAGAATTGATCCTTCTACAATATACTAAAAGTTAACTTGAAGGTGAACCACCCCTTTAATGACTGGGGAGCTGGCCCAACAGTACCAAGATCAATGAGATACAGCGCTACTGCTCCAAGACATAAGATCGGAGTTTGGTTCTGAAGAGCCCAAGAGAATGTTCCCTTATGGAGAAATCCAGCAATGGGATAGAGAAGAGTTTGACAATGGGACCTGAAAGGAATTAATAAGATTACCAAGAACATATGGAGACACAAACAAAGAGCTGTGTTGCTTTAAACCCACGTTTTGCAGTGATCTCACTAGCGTGTCATGCATGGCATTAACCAAGTGTTCATTTTTAAAGGCATATTTATCAAAGGGTGAAGTTTCACTTCAACCATTGATAAATACGACTTTTAAAATCCCATAGAAATGAATGGAGAGTGGCAGAATTTCACTCTAGTGGCGGAACTTCACTCTTTGATAAATTTACCCAAATGCCTAGGGCCCTCCTTGGCATGTCTTGGGTTAACTCAGAGTCCATTAACTTTGTTCTGCAGTGATCTTAACAGAATGTCTGTGGTCAATGTAATGTTCATTATGCATTTGCTACAGTGACCTTGATGGCCACAGTGACCTGTAGCAATCTTACTGGTATATGTGAGGTTAATCCATTTTCTGCAACAATCATATTGTCTATGGTTAAAATAAAGCTCATGTTTTGTTTTCTGCAGTGGTTGTACTATCATGCTGGGGGTTAATACAATGCTCTGAATCCATTTTCTGCAACAATCTTATTGTCTAGGGTTAAGATAAAGCTCATGATCTACTTTCTGCAGTGATTGTACTGGCGTGTTAGAGGTTAATGCAATGCTCTGAATCCATTTTCTGCAACAATCTTATGTAGGCTTAAGATAAAACTCGATCTACTTTCTGAAGTGATTGTACTGGCATGCTGGAGGTTAATGCGATGCTCAGAATCAATATTCTGCAAAAATCTTATCTAGGGATAAGATAAAGCTCATGATCTACTTTCTGCAGTGATTGTACTGGCATGTTGGGGGTTAATGCAATGCTCTGAATCCATTTTCTGCAACAATCATATTGTCTAGGGTTAAAATAAAGCTCATGATCTGTTTATTACAGTGATCATACTGGCATGCTGGAGGTTAACACAATGCTCTAAATCCATTTTCTGCAACAATCTTATCTAGGGTTAAGATAAAGCTCATGATCTACTTTTTGCAGTGATTGTATTGGCATGCTGGTGGTTAATGCAATGCTCTGAATACATTTTCTGCAACAATCATATTGTCTAGGGTTAAGATAAAGCTCGTGATCACTTTGTGCAGTGATTGAACTGGCATGTAGGAGGTTAATGCAATGCTCTGAATCAATTTTCTGCAAAAATCTTATATAGAGTTAAGATAAAGCTCATGATCTACTTCTGCAGTGATTGTACTGACATGTTTGAGGTTAATGCAATGCTCTGAATCCATTTTCTGCAACAATCTTATCTAGGCTTAAGATAAAACTCGATCTACTTTCTGCAGTGATTGTACTGGCATGCTGGAGGTTAATGCGATGCTCAGAATCAATATTCTGCAAAAATCTTATCTAGGGATAAGATAAAGCTCATGATCTACTTTCTGCAGTGATTGTACTGGCATGCTGGAGGTTAATGCGATGCTCGGAATCCATTTTCTGCAAAAATCTTACTTCCATGTCTGGGTTATTATGGCTAAAGAGGGCACCTGGTTAGGTGGGTGTGGCCTAACACATTTTTAGTGCTGCACTATGCACTTGATTTTGATTTGAGCTCAGGCCTTGTATTTCGAGGGCCCCATGCTTTACGATATCTGTACATCAATCCCGTCTTCTCTACATTCCCACAGGGGGAAGCCATGACCCTGCATACTGCCTGAGAAAGGGACAACTAGATGCCAAAACGGCACAAAATGCGGGAATTGAGGGGAAAGTGAGAGGCAGAGGAACAATCCTATTTAAAGTGCCTCTCTCTCCATGCTCTGTGCCTACAGCTCCAGGCGACTGGAAACCAGCCAGGTCTTGGCTGCCAGCGAAAATGTTGTCACCTCCTTTGAACATCTGAAGTGTGTTTACCCAATAGATTTCATTAAATTACACTTCCATTAGGAAGCATACAATGTTGATACTCATCTCGCAGATAAAAGGCATGGCTAAGAGGCATGTCAGCCCGGGCCCCAGCTGATTGCTATTTCTGGGCCAATCAAGGAGAGAAGCCAGAACAATATATAAAAAAAAATACAGCGTGCGTCTCCCAGAGGGACCCCCACGCTCACAGCTCGCAGCCCCATTATCA
>CM044443.1:2563019-2591279 GCA_024363595.1 Xenopus borealis
TGGGAGGAGCTACTGGTGAATAAAGCATCCAACCCCTTCTTATACCTATCTATTGTATCTCTACATCTAAACTAGTCTGCAAGGTGTAATAGCCTGTACTAAATCTCTTCAACTCCCTGTAGCTTTCTGGCACTCAAGTACAGGTAATGGACCTGTTATCCAGAATGCTCGGGACCTTGGGTTTTCTGGATAACGCATCTTTCCGTAATTTGGGTCTTCATACCTTAAGTTTACAAAACAAAATCATATAAACATGAAATAAACCCAATTGGCGATGTTGCCAAATGAGCGGATCTCTCCCCAATATGCCAACGTTGAGGTGGGCGATATTGGGCTGATCTGATCGTGGGCACTAGGGCTCTACTAACTGATCAGAATGAAGTGTCAATGGGGAGTCGGAGTGCAGGACCACATCAACTAACAGATGCGGCCACGTTCCAGTGGGATTTTTAGTCCCATCTGATCGACATCTGCCTGACTTTCGGCCAGATATCTATCAGGCAAGTCCATCGGAGGGCCCCATACACGGGCCAATAAGCTGCTGACTTGGTCTGACGGCAGTTTTTATCGGCCCGTGTATGGCCACCTTAAGAGGCAGATGTTTGTGTGTTGTAGCCCTTTGGGCAGATACAGGACTGCAGGAGCCACCCATATTCCCACCGAATAGCACAAGAGTGAGGGGAAGGGGAAGTTTTTGGGGGTTCAGTTGACTTTGATTTTGACTCCTCCAACTCCCCATCACCCTCACTAGACCCCTGAAAACTTATATAGTGTGTCCCCTCCATCTGTGCAGGATACCAGTGGCCCTAAACTGAAACTAAAGTCTAAATTGTATAGAAACTCACAGGCAATATGCAACTTTGGGGCCCATTTCTGTGTTTCTACTTGATTTAGTCTTTTGTTTCAGTTTAGGGCCACTGGTATCCTACACACCTGGAGGGGCCATTAGGGATGCACTGAATCCATGATTCGTTTCAGCCGAGTATTTGGCCTTTTTCAGCAGGGTTTGAACCAAATCCAGCCTCTAATTTACATATGCAAATTAGGGACAGGGATGGAAATAATATAACTTTTTGTTACAAAACACCACTCTTTTGCGTATGCAAATTTGGACTTGGATTCAATTTGGTATTCGGCCTAATCTTTTGCCAACGATTTGGGGGTTCAGCTGAATCCAAAATAGTAGATTCGGTGCATCACTCAAATGACCCAAAATGACCCTGATCAAAAGTTTCCACCCCCTGGTGATTTGGCCTGATAACACTCACACAACTTGACACAAAAGGGATAGAATGGCTATTAAAGGTAACTTCACCTGTGATCTGTTTGCTTGTAATTAGTGGTGTGTATAAAAGGTCAATGACTTTCTCCTGACAGACCCTTGTATCTTTCATCCAGTGCTGCTCTCATGTTTTTTATTGGATTCTAAGTCATGGGGAATTGTCTGTGGGATCTGCTGTGGGAAAAGGGAGTTGGACTCTATAAATCAGGGAAGGGATAGAAGAAAAGATCAAAGGAATTGAGAATCAGCAGTGTTCAACTCTAATAAAGTGGAATTGGTGGCAAAATGTGGCTGGTGGAGGAGAGGAGAACACTGGGAATCATTGTTACATATGTTAAACTTACTTTTATCAGCAAGTTAAACTGCACGAATATGGGGGGAAAAGTCTGTTTAAAGGGGAACTCACACTAGTGTACTTTACTTCTGAAACACAGGGTGCTTCAAGAGCAACTAAAAATATTACACTATATTTCGTTCCCGGATCTTTTTTTGCTTTCTCTGTTTGCCATAGGCGCCGTTCCCTGAAAATTACCTGTATTTTCCCACTTTCCCCTACTCTCTTCATATTGGTGCTAGAACCCCTCCTCACACAGATCCGCTTACATCCAGATATCTCAGGGATCCAGGTAAAGCAACATAAAATTGAAGGATATGCCGACGACCTCCTCTTCTTCGTGTCCAACCCATTGATTTCCATACCCAACTTAAACAGCCTTCTAGACGCAAAATGAGTAACTTCAGAATCAATTATATTAAATCTCTAGCTCTTAAAGGGAAAGGAAAGTGTAAAATAGAATAAGGGTAGAAATGGTGTATTTTGTATACTAAACATAAACATGAACTTACTGCACCACAAGCCTAATCAAACAAATGATTTATACAAAGTTGGCCACAGGGGGCTGTCATCTTGTAACTTTGTTATACATCTTTGTCTGACACTGGCACTGCACATGCTCAGTATGGTCTGTGCTGCTTAGGGATCGTCATAAATGATCAAAAAACAAAGCTGCTTGAGTTCTGCATGGCTGGTAAGTAAGGCAGGGGCTCCCCCTGCTGTTCATAAGTGATTGTTTCCCTGCCAGAAGTTAGGGAATGTCTGACAATTCCTATCCACAACACTAAATGAAGGAAGAATTTCACTGCATACAGTCAGGTTTCTTATAAAAACAGTACACATTTTAAAATTAAAGTATATTGGAGATAGATTTCTTTTTCATTAAAGAAAGTAAAAATTAGATTTTATTTCTTTGCCTTTCCTTGCGCTTTAATGTATCCATCCCGGCACACACAATACAAGGTCTCTAAACTCTCCCTACATGTGGGCTAACAGATACATTGCCTACCTCAGAATCCAAATTACGAAAGACTATGGAGATTTTGTTGTAATTGACTCTAAAACTTTACTTCCCAAAAGTAGAGACGTTTCTCTACGTGTCGGCATGGACTTTCCGGTGATTCATTTTGACCAGATCGGGGTGAGCGCTCTCCAAGTTGATCGTTTGATTTTACTTCCCAAACGAGAAGATTTGACGTTCTGGTCTAAACAACCTGTATTCGAGAGAGAGAGAATCAATGTCTTGTAAATGAATGTGATGCTACACTTACTATTTCAATGCCTCCCGTTCCCTTTCTCATCCGCATGCCACAAACAATTCCAGCCATAACAAAGTTCGTGTGGAATGGCCACTCACCCAGGATTAAGGCAGCCACGCTACAAAGAAGTAAGACAGATGGGGGGGCTTTCCCTTCCGGCCTGTTCCCAATATCAAAGAACAGTTATATTAAAGGGATCCTGTCATGGGAAAACATGTTTTTTTAAACACGCATCAGTTAATAGTGCTGCTCCAGTAGAATTCTGCACTGAAATCCATTTCTCAAAAGAGCAAACAGATTTTTTTATATTCAGTTTTGAAATCTGACATGGGGCTAGACATTTTGTCAATTTCCCAGCTGCCCCTGGTCATGTGACTTGTGCCAGCACTTTAGGAGGGAACTGCTTTCTGGCAGGCTGTTGTTTTTCCTTCTCAATGTAACTGAATAGTACGCAGTGGGACATGGGTTTTACTATTGAGTGTTGTTCTTAGATCTACCAGGCAGCTGTTATCTTGTGTTAGGGAGCTGTTATCTGGTTACCTTCCCATTGTTCTGTTGTTAGGCTGCTGGGTGGGGGAAAGGGAGGGGGTGATATCACTCCAACTTGCAGTACAGCAGTAAAGAGTGATTGAAGTTTATCAGAGCACAAGTCACATGATTTGGGGCAGCTGGGATATGACAATTTGGCCAACCCCCATGTCAGATTTCAAAATGAAATATAAAAAAATCTGTTTGCTCTTTTGAGAAATGGATTTTAGTGCAGAATTCTTCTGGAACAGCACTATTAACTGATGCGTTTTGGAAAAAAAAAATTCCCATGACAGGATCCCTTTAAACAGAATAGTTGACTGAATCTAGATGAGAAAGTTTGGATTGAAATTGAACAGCAATCCACACCTCATTCATTTGCCCTGGATAGACAAATTTCACTGCAGAATAATCCATACATCACACCCTGGAGATCTGGGACTCTTTGAAAACAAGCGCAAAGCTCAACTTCAGCTCTCATCCCAATAACCAACAATCCAGTATTCCCCCCCCGCACTGCGTTCAACCGCCTTTAAGGACTGGCTGGTAGACTGACATCTCCAGTTTTCACACCTACAGGACGGCGGCCAATTAGCCAGCCTAGAATTGCTGAGAAAAGCCCGAGCATCTACTACTTGGTCAGATTTGCTGTATTGTCAGATCAAACACTTTTCTGCATATCCGGGAGGCGACACACTCATGGGGGGAGACGTAACAGCCTACCCCCGACACTATCTCAGCCCTGTACAGAAAGCTAGGACCTATCGGCAATAGGAAAGGATTGAATTCCGTTAAACTGTGGGAAAGAGCTCACTGAAGAAAATGTCGAGGTATAAAAGCATTACATTACTAGTTCTGGATGTTGTAAACCTCAAGAGATGAACTACAAGCTGTTATCTCGATGGTACTACACCCCTCACAAACAGATTTATTGAAATGCAAGAAACACGTGTTTGAGGTGCAAATCAGAAATAGCCACCCCTCATATTTACTTCGATAACTTTTTGGGGACGGATACTAAACTCACAAATTCTAGCACGAGAAATACCAGATAACCCTGCGCATGCCCTGCTTTATAGGGACGAGGACACTGGGGAGAGGCCACCGACTCTACATAAGAAAGACTTTTATTAAAGGACATGTAAAGCCTACATTTTCCTACCCTGTATATAAGTTGGGCATATCTTCCGCACCCAAACTGCATCATTTGTACTGCATATACCCCCTCTGTTTGCCAGCGCATTTTCCTAAAACAAATAGCACCTGGCGGCCATTTTCCCTCTGATACATTATCATCTGAAATAAGACACGTGTGCTGTAAAGTCCATGTAATGCAGAATGCAGGTTTACACAGGCACAACATACTTTGATAAAAAAAAGTTCTGCTGGGTTTGAGCACTGTAATTATTACGCTGAGCTCAGGAGAGATGGTTAGGAGAAAATGATAGCATCAGACAGTTTCTATGGGAACCAGCGATGCTCTCTCTTCATTGGCTGTTAGTCTGGAGGGTGTGTTATGTAATCTGAGCTGAGAGGAACTGAGCATGCTCACTGAGCCAAGAGCCAAAGGAAATTCCTGAGGGAGGGGGCAGAGTGGTTTAGTGGAGTAGAAGGATTTCTAGCTGATTAAGGGGATACTGCAGCCTTACTGCGAACCTTTTAACAACCAGAGTGGCAGTTATCTAAAGATTTCAGAGACGCTCTTCATTGATTACATTTTTGTGAAAAGGTTTGACATGTCCTTTAAATGCAGCGAGACTGCTCAATCCAACCAAGTCATCAAACTTCGGTGATTCCCTCACTAACCGAATGGCTTAAAAAAAAAAATAAACGAAATAGCGAAATATGAGGAACTCTCGGCATGAACCGAAAAACAAAGGAAGGATTACAGAGACACTTGATTGTTATATATGGTTCATCCTTAAGGAGACAGACACATACCAACAGAATGTAGCCTTGTAATACACAGGGGATAGGCTATTGCCCCCCCCCCCTCGGTGACACTTATTAGCCGAGTTCAGCAAAATCAGTAATTTAGCCTAAAAACCTCACGTATTGACTAACACTGAGCAGGCTTCATATTCTGTAATCAAGCAGAAATGTCTGATAGGAATATGAATCCTAAACTCATTAGTAATAATGACTGCGCTGATATGTGACTCCTGTATCAAGTTATACTACTGTCGTATCTTTACCTGAGAGATATTGTTTTTACTTTTCCTTCTGGACCCCATCTATTTTCTCTGGCAAAAGGTTCAATAAAAATGTAGTAAAAGAAAGATACCTGTATTTTTTCTATGTGATATATATATATATATATATTACTATAAGCAGCATTGAGCCCCTCTTTTATATCCCTCAATAAAAGAATTTGTTTTAACCCCTCCCCCGCCACTTGCTGTACCCAGATTCCCGCTGAGCACTGACTGACTGATACTGTCCCGGATTGTGTTCTTGTCCTTAAAGAAACGGCGTTTGCCTGTAATGGTCTCTGCTAGTTAATGATCTCCTGATTCTGCTGGAAATAAAGGGAAAGTGTTTAATCAGAGGGCAGAGCAGCTCCAGTCAATGTGCCAGCGGATGTGGGTGAATCAGACTCGGCTTCTCCGGCTGTAAATATGGATTTCAGGAGCTGCTTTATGATGCCGTGCGTGCGCCATTGATTCCTTTATTACAAAGCTATTGATTTGCCCCCTGCCACTTAAATGATAGAGTAAAGAATTGCCCCATGCTGGGAACAGCGAGATCAGACTGCACAAAGGGGCAATTTCAGCCTGGGCGTAATGCACATAACCACAGCCCGCCGAGCATTCACTGTAAATTCCACTGGAAATAGCAGCAAATTATCAGCAAGTGGTGGCGGCACAATAAGAGTTAATCTGTCTCTTTTCTGTGTTACAGATGAAAGTCATTCTGAGGAATAAAACCTCCATTGAGTCCTGGATAGAGGAGAAGGTAAGTCACCTCATTGTGCTGCTCTTCCAGGGGCAATGGCATTCATTTAATTGGGGTTAACCCATTGCAGGACACAAGCTATTAGACTTGTACACTTATGTGCCCAGAACATTCCTTCTCTGTATATTTGTATTTATACATATGGGAGGAGGTGCCATATTGATTCCCTTAGACAGTACAGTATGAGGGTATAGCTTATTGTGTGCCCAGAACATTCCTTCTCTGTATATTTGTATTTATACATATGGGAGGAGGGAGGTGCCATATTGATTCCCTTAGACAGTACAGTATGAGGGTATAGCTTATTGTGTGCCCAGAACATTCCTTCTCAGTATATTTGTATTTACACAGTACAGTATGAGGGTACAGCTGGAGTTTGGAGTCACCCACACGTTTGTTTTCCCAATAGGCCAAAGACAGGATCCAGTATTATCAGACAGATGAGACTTTCATTTTCCCATATGATTTGGGGAGCAGATGGAAGAACTTCCGGCAAGTTTTCACCTGGGCAGGGTCACCTGAGGGGGACGGGATTGAGTGGAAGTTGCGAGAGGGATGTCACCCCTTTACTCTGACGGTAGGTTTAATATAAAATGTATTTAATGAGAGAGATATTAGTATATAGTGGGGTTAGGCAAATCATTTCAGTTCTATAGATCCAGGGTCATTGTGGGCCGGCTGGAGAAATCTTTGGGGGTCCTGACACTCGTGGGTGCTGCTTACTGGGTGAGCTCAGAGGAGATTGAAGGTGGGGGTTGCAGCTCAGATGGTGGGTCCCTGCTACACTGGTCATGTATGATTTGTAGCCCTAATTGTCCAGTAATACAGTGTTATGGCTTGTGTGCACTATTGGGCCACTAAGAAAAGGCAATGGGGGGGGTGTGTGTATATTACTGGGCACTATTTCATACTAGTGATGCTCCGAATCCAGGATTTGGTTTGGGATTTGGCCAGGATTCGGCCTTTTTCTCAAACGAATCCTTCTGCCTGGCTCAACTAAATCCTAATTTGCATATGCAAATTAGGGGTGGGGAGAGAAATTGCGTGACTTTTTGTCACAAAACAAGGAAGTAAAAAAAAATTTCCCCTTCCCACCCCTCATTTGCATATTCCAATTAGGATTCAGATGTGGTTCCGTATTCGGCTGAATCTTTTGCAAAGTATCCAGGGGTTCGGCTGAATCTAAAGTAGTAGATTTGGTGGATCCCTATTGGATACTGTGGATTTAGCGCTTATAACCCCCCTACAGGCCAATCAATGGCGTTTGTGTTCATTACCCCAGATCAGCCAGTAATACAGGGCACCAGGCTTTATGTATACTACCCCAGACTGATCAGTGTTGTTACAGAAATCCACACAGATTATTGCCCCGTATAGATTATGTATCAGTATCAGCGTCTGACTCCTGTGTGTGTCCAACCAATCACCGCTCTTTCCTCTTGTTTAACAGATTGAGCAGCTGAAGCAGAAGGCAGACAAGAGAGTGCGCAGTGTGAGTACACACTCAGTCATTACAATTATTAGAGTGTGCAGTGTGAGTACACACTCAGTCATTACACTTGCTAGAGAGTGTGCAGTGTGAATACACACTCGGTCATTACAATTACTAAAGAGTTTGCAGTGTGAGTACACACTCAGTCATTACAATTGCTAGAGTGTGCAGTGTGAGTACACACTCAGTCATTTGCTGTGACATCACATGGGGACTCGGTCCTTCCTGCACCTGCTCTGAAGCTGTAGTACCACTCCTTCTCTATAGGGGGCAGCTATAGTCCACATTAAAGGTCACACTCAGATCCTGCTCTTTCAGAATTCAGCTGTGTCTGGGCGGAGCCACATGTGCAACTTGGCCAATGGGAATGGAGTGGCTCATTGTATATCAGTGGGGCTCATTTATTCCTGGGCAGTAATCCATATCAACCAATCAGTGATTAGCTCTTTTAGCCAGCGGCAAGTTGAACACTGAAAGCAATCATGTGATTGGTCTCCATGGGTTACTGCCCAGGTGCAAATTTGTGCAGCGTTTATAAATGAGCCCGCGTGTGTCCTGTTCTCACTGAACTGCTGGCAGCCACATAATGCTTGGGGGGGATAGTGTGAGCCCAGACAGGCTAGATCAGCTGACGTTCCCACTCACTGCTTATCCCTCACCAGGTACGTTACAGAGCGGTGGAAGAATATAGCGGTGCCTGCTGCCCCCTCACCAAAGGCGTCCGGACTCTCTTGTCGACCCCCTGCACCGAGGAACCCCGAATGAAGCTTCATAAAGGGGATCTGGTTTTAGCCACCAGGGGGTTAAAGTAAGTGGGATGATTTCCCCTTTAATCAGCTCCAACATATCCCAGCATGCCTAGGGGCCAAGGCTCGGTATCAGTCCCGTTTTTTCCCATTAGGGTTAATGGATATATTATATATAGCTTTGGTGTCCAGGGCCCCACTACAAGTTTTGGTGGCCAGGGCCCTTACAATTTGAAAAAAAAAAAAATCACGTGGCCAGGGCCCCTACAAGTTATTAAAATAAAACATTTGTCCAGTTTCCCTTTAAGTTAAAAGAAAACTGCACTTACTTTAGCCAGGGGGCTCAGGTGCCTGTTTCTTTACTTTCCTGTGCTCTGATTCGCCAGTGAAGTGTAAGTCCCGGTAAAGCCGCATGGCAATTGGATAAAGTAGAGAGGAGGTTCAAGCTTCACCCAACCAAACTCCATGCGGCTTTACCGGGGCTTAAAATGGCGAATCAGAGCACAGGAAGCAAGTCATCAATCCTTGCAAAGTCTGCAGCTCACTAATGGCAGGGGCCCAGCTATGCAAATAAGTGCAGCACTGCCAGGACCCCCTTAACTCCCCAAACCATCTGGGCCCAGGACAGCAGTCCCCCCAATGGCGGCCCTGTATATAAATACAAAGTGCTGTGCTGCACAACTATACGTTTATAACGCAGATGGGAAACAATCCAATTTGCTGCTTTGTAAGTTATTTAGACCAATTGAAAAGCTGCTGAGAATAGGTCCAATTTTAACGTGCCGAAAGTTAAAGGTGAACTTCCCCTTTAAGTAATATCAAAATATGTAACTATGCATGGGGTGAAGCTCTCGGCTCACTATTCGCTTTCCCTCCCCAGGCACTGGCTGTACGGAGATAAACTCCTTGAAGGGGAACTGCCAGAAGGTAAGAGACAAATTAAACAAAATTATGCCGGGGGGGGGGGTTATCCAGTGGGGCAGTCGGATCTACATTACCCCTCATTCAATTTTAGATTATAAGGGGTCCCCAACTCTCAGCATCTCATTCACAGCTAGAGGCTGAGCAGCAAACCTATCCCTGATGTGCAGAAATAAGTCATCAGATGTTTAGCTAAGGATTCTGGGAGTTTTTCTCCAAATCATCCTGAGGAACGAGGCCCATATAAATGGGGTTGTAAGATAAAGCGACTCACCCGTGTACAAAAATTACCAGCAGGTGGCAGGAGATAGCTGTACTTGCGCCATATCAGGTGTATCTTGTTACCTTTTTCTGAAATGTTTACTTCCCCTTTAAATAGGATTCAGTGCGGGGGGGTCATTTATAAACCCTGGGCAAATACAGAGCATTTGTTTTTAGATGGGGTCAGTGACCCCCATTTGAAATCTGCAAAGAAACAGAAGAAAATTGCAAATCATTTAAAAACTATGAAAAATAAATATTGAAGACCAATTGAAAAGTTTCTTAGAATTGGCCCTTCTACAATATACTAAAAGTTAACTTGAAGGTGAACCACCCCTTTAATATTCCGTGTGGTTATTCCCTTTCTCTCTGCAGATGGAATACGTGTGAGAGGCTGGTTCCCGAGGAGGTGTGTTCTTAAATGTGTCTCGGACTCTGGTTCCGACCAATCAGATGACGAGAAGAAAACCAGATAGTCTTTCCAGAACCTTGCACTCGGTACATGGTCCCATATCAGGCTGAGAACGGATTGATAAAGTCGGAGAAATAAATGGGCAGTTGGACCCCTGAAGATTGGGCACTTGTTACTGGTTACCTGAAAGCTTCCGAGGCAACTTACCTCTACACGGGGTCTCTCGGTTGCTACGGGGGAGACGCTCTGTGTCCAACCCTCTCAGCGCCTCAGGGTATTTAATAAATGCCTGTGCTGATGTGGGAAGCAGAACTGTAACATTGTGCAAGTTTTTGATCTCAGCGACGGACAAGAACGTCACGTTATTCTGCCCAAGAGCTGACAATTGTGGTGGCCCTCACAGCAACAACCACAACTGCACCAATACCAAAGGGACTTTGTATCTGTGCTGCCGCTTTAAGAGCTGGGTGGGGCTAGAACACTCTCATAGCAGCTTACAGGGGGAGGGGCAAGGGTCTCTTGCAGGTATGCAATGGGCGGGGCTAGAACATGTTGATGGAAGCTTACAAGGGGTCGGGGTCTATAACTAAAGCAGTGGGTGGGTCTGGAACACTGGTGACATCTTACAGGGGATTGGCCGTGCTATCTGTAACTCGAGCAATGGGGCGGGACTAGAAATCTCTATAGGTAGCTTGCAGGGGGTGGGGCAGGGAGTTGCAATGGCTGCCAGCATCATATAGTTTTACAGTTCATTTGGGATGAAAAGAAAAATAATTGTTAATTTTCAGGAAACCCTTGGGCTGCGCTGCATTTGGTGCATTAGGAATGCTTGAGAGAGTGCAGTAACATGCAGGTGCCCTGCTCCAGCTGAAATAAAATACTTGCCCTTTAAGGAAAACCAATGGGCGCAGCTAAGAACTCAATACATGGGAAATAATGAGCAGTCTTTGTGCTTTCCCATCACTATTAATAGTCTCCAGTTGTACTTACAGTATTGTCTGGACTGACTCTATACATCATGTCATTACTTGTACTTGTGGGGTGTACAGACCTCCAGTTGTTCCATTACAACTCCCAGTATTCCATTGGAGGTTGGGAGTTGTAGTATAACAACAGCAGGTTGTTTCCAGGGTGAGACATCCCTACGTTGCGGGTCCCTCTTCAACTAGTGCTGCAAAAAGACATTGAACTGTTATTGAACCTCCCCCAACCTGTGTGTGTGTGTGTGTTAGACTGGAAACTATTTGTATTATTTATGGTTTGTTTCCTAAGCAGCTCTGTGTTGTTATTGTTTTCTCTTCAAGTCTTAGCTGAACTGAATCCAAATCTTTTTACAAATACCCAGACTCTTGTTAATAAAAAGAGAAACAAACCAGTGTCCCCTATTTGAAATCATTTGTGGACTTTGCAGGAGAGGAATCGCCCAGAAAGAGCAAAATCTACTCCATAATCATAACTGTAGGGAAGGAGAAGGGTTAGGGGATGAGAGACAGAAGGAGCGAAGGGAAAGGGGGTTAGGGAGTAGAGAGACAAATGGGGGAGAGGAGAAATATAGAAGGGGAGAGAAGAGGGAGGATGGGGGAGAGTAAGGCCAAACATTTGGGGGAGAAAAGGAAAGGAGAGGGGATGAGAGACAGAAGGAGAGAACGGAAAGGGGGTTAGGGAGAAAAATATTGGGGCAAAGAACATAATTTAAAAAATCATAACACAAAGAGGTACCAAATACTGGGAGTTCCTCTTGCTATTTATTACTTTTTATTACTTTATTCTTTATTATTTATTTGTGAAAAAATGTATAAATTGATACAGAAAAAGTCACAATATTTATAATTTTCATTCCTTTTCTTTATATGCGCCCCATTTTGGAGCTCCCCAGTACATACTGCTTCTTCCTCACTTAATGGAAAGGATTTGCCCCAGGCCTCCTGTTTAGGCAGTGAGACCCTTTTATCAGGTCACCATAGTTACGTAAATGTCCTTAGAGCGTCTCAATGTGACTGATCCTGATGCAGAAGAACTTTCTACTGGAACTTCCATCCCGTGGGAAACACTGAGCAATAAACTTCCACAGGAAGTCACAGTCCAGCCAGCAGGGGGCAGCGTCACTCATTGAGGCTCTGGTACAGATTATCAATGTGACTCTGGAAGTGCTTGGCCACCTCCGCTCTCTTGGCTTTCAGTGTTGGAGTCAAGAAACCATTTTCAACCGTCATCATTTCCGAGTGCACATGGATATCCTTCACCTGCATCAGTTTAGTTGTCAGTGTGGGATTTCCATAACATTATATGAGATATATTGGCTTCTGACTGAATGAATAAACTCATAGGAAGGATAAGGAATAAGAGATTGTATAGAAATAAGCGCATTCTCCACCAAGTGAAGAGGAAAGGCGGCGACACTTGCCAGGGAGAAAGGAATCCACATTGTTCTATGACTACATCACAACTAGAAATATTCACAGATTCTACTTGTATTTCATTTCAGCCCGTGTGCTGACACTTACCTGCTCGAATGACTTCAGTCCTGCTTGTTTCCCCAGTTTAATCATGTCCTGTAGAATGGCCGCCTTCACTGCCTGATGGAAGAAACACAGAGGCTTCACATCATTTGTTCCTCTAATGCCCACATCTAATGTAGGGACACATGGACAGATAGAAATATAGACAGATAGACAATAGATTTATAGATAAATAGATGATAGCTATATATATATAGAGAGAGAGAGAGAGATAGATGATAGATAGATAGATAGATAGATAGATAGATAGATAGATAGATAGATGAGAGAGATAGATGATATATATAGATAGAGAGAGAGATAGATGATATATATAGATAGATAGAGAGAGAGAGCTAGATAGATAGAGAGATAGATAGAGATAGATAGAGAGATAGAAAGATAGATAGATAGATGATAGATAGATAGAGAGAGATAGATAGAGAGAGATGGAGAGAGAGATGATAGATAGAGAGAGAGAGAGAGAGAGATAGATAGATAGATATAGAGAGAGAGAGAGAGATAGATAGATAGATAGATAGAGAGATAGATGATAGATATAGATAGATAGATAGATAGAGAGAGAGAGAGAGATAGATGATAGACAGACAGACAGATAGATAGATAGATAGATAGATAGATAGATAGATAGATAGATAATAGATAGATAGATAGATAGATAGATAGATAGATAGATAGATAGACAAATAGATATGTATATAGATAGATTTAGGTTTAGGAGGGGTATTCGTACACCATGCAGGATGGATGGGTGGATAGACAGATGATAAACAGATAGATAGATGATAGACAATGGATAAATAGATTGATAGATATGATGGGTAGATAGGTAGATAATGGATAAATAGATTTAGGATTAGGAGGGGCAAGAAATAGTACAGACGGATTGGTTACATAGTTCAATTGGGTTGAAAAAAGACAAAGTCCATCAAGTTCAACCCCTCCAAATTAAAACCCAGCATATACACACACCTACAGTCTTTCACACACACCATATATGCCATGGTTGGATGGACAGATGATGGACAATGGATACATAGATTGATAGATATGTAGATGATAGATTGGTGGATTGATAGATGATGAGTAGATAATGGATAAATAGATATATTTAGGATTAGGAGGGGCAAGAAATAGTACTGCTGGGTTGGATGGAAAGATTATGGACAGATAGACAATGTATAGATAAATGTGTAGATAAATAGATTTAGGTTTAGTTGGGGTAAGAAATAATAGTAGAGACTGGGGGATGGATTGATGGATAGATGATGGGCAGATAGCTAGAGAGACAATGGATAAACAGATGATAGATAAATAGATACATGTAGATAGACAGACAGATGGAATGACAGACAGACATATAGATTTAGGTTTGGGGGGAGTAGGCAATAGTAGAGACTAGGAGTGACTCACCTTATTGTCACACAGTTCATTATATGATCCTTTCAAGCCAAGTTTAGCAGCAAAGTCTGGAAGGACTTCGGGGTCAGGAATGACGATCCCAACAAGACACGACTGGAAGAAAGAGTTATTGAGATGAAACACACTCCCTAATATAATAATGTCACTACTGTACAACCTACTGTAACATTCTACTGTCACGAGATATGTAGAACCTTCTAATTCAATTCAGTGGCTGCTGGACTGTATGGGGGGTCTCTTTCCTGTTTCAGCACAATAATGCCCCCCCCCCCCCCATGCACAGAGTCAGGTTTATATAGAACCACAACTCAACTGAACCAGTGCGGGATCAATGTGAACCCCAAATGTGAGCCTCATCCCCTCATCACTGCCCAACCTCACTAATGCTCTTGTGGCTGGAAGCAACTCCCAGTAACAACTCCCAGCAACAATGTTCCAACTTCTAGTGGGACCTTCCCAGAAGCACCAGGGTAGTTACAGCAGCAAAGCGAGGGGCAACTTTGTATTAATCCCCTTGATTTGGGAATGAGATGTTGGACATTCAGGTGCCCCCCATACTATTTCCATATAGTGTATGTGTTATGTTTCTGATTAATTAGCTTAATTGATTATATACACTTTGATTTTTTCTTATCCTTTCCTTGGGGGGAGGCAATGGAGAGAACAATTTTAAGCGGGAAACAGTCATTAAATAAATATAAAAATAGAATTTCTGTGAGGTCCTGGGACCCTCCGTTTATTTCCCTGTACTTATTCTCTGTGGCTCATTCGCTGACAAGCAACGAGCCAATAGCAAAGCATAATCCCGCCTCCTGGGCTTTATTCTCAACTGATTTTTTATTCATTGGCTTTTTCTCTGTAACGCAAACTCCCATTGGGCCCCCGCTGGCGAGAGTCAGAAAAAAAGGCAAATCGGTCAAAAACGTTTAAATAAATAAGGAAGACCAATTGAAACTAGAAGTTGGCTTAAACGTGATCCGGCCTTTAATGAATATGCCAGAGGGTCGTTTTAGTAAACTTTATTTATCTTGGTTAAACCAAATATTGAGAGTTTTGCTAATTCCAGTCGTATCTAATGAGACATTACTAATAAAGTTTCACAAATCGCAGCCAATGGGTCGTATCATTTCACTCATTGGAACTTAGAACGATCTTTTAAAATCACTGTTAATATTTATTTCTGCCTCTATTTATAACATATTGGAAATCTTTTGATATATATATATTTTTTTTTAATATTATAATATAATAATATATTAAATATAATATTAATATAATATAAAATATTATGAATTACCTTCATTGTTTTATTTTAAATGTAAAATATGAAAACCAGATTTTTTTTTTTAATTAGGTGCCTTTTCCCATCCCTAATATTTATTTATACAGAGTCTGCTACTGATTTTCCATCCATTACTGGGACCTAAAATAGGAACCTTCTTACCTTGAGGCTGTCGCCATGTACAAACACCTGAGCAACAGGCGAGCTCCTCACATACACGTTCTCTATCTTCTCTGGTGCAATGTATTCCCCCTGCGCCAACTTAAATATGTTCTTCTTCCTGTCAACTATTTTCAGGGTTCCGTTCTGCCAAACAACAAAAAAGAATTTATAGTTTTTTTTACATGAAACAATATGGCACCTCCCTCCTCCCATATGTATAAATACAAATATACAGAGAAGGAATGTTCTGGGCACACAATAAGCTATACCCTCATACTGTACTGTCTAAGGGAATCAATTTGGCAGTTCTAACTATATTTATAAATACTGATATACAGAGAAGGAATGCTCACTGTGCGTAATTCTCTATATTTTTGCATTACTTAATCCTAGACACTATTTCTTTAATGCTTTCTTTCAGACTTCACTGTCTCTATTGCATTTGATGAAAGGGCAGAAGCACCAGATGCATCACAGTCTGTTGGATATGGATCAATGCAAATCACCTGGACTGACCCTTCACTCTTCTCTTTCCACCGAATCTGAACCTTCGATCACTGCCTGTAATTAAGTGACTGAGCTCGTTTGCTCTCATGACTCTCAATAATTTGCTTCATTATTTCTGATCCCTAAAGCACAAAGGAGTCGAGTGCAGGAGAAGTCAATTAGCTGCCCGGGCAGAGTCGGTTCAGGTTTTACTTAGTGCAGCAAATTGGCCATCAGGGGTTTCTAATCTCCGTGTGTTTGTGAATCAGGCGCTCGCCATATTGTGAATTAATTACAGACACGAGCTCCGGGCCTGGAGTTGTGACCTGCGGGCGCATTAATTGCATCTGTGGCACCCGAGCCACGTTACTTGCCCCAGGCTGGAATTAAATACACCTGTCTGAGCCACAGAAATACATTAGGGAACCACACTTTATCAATACATTAAAAAAGGTTAAAGGGGCACTCCACCCCAAAACTGTTTGGGGGATCAGCACAATGATATCTAAATTCTCAGCCATTGCTGTGACTCTCATTTGTCATGCCCCGGTAGTCAATTAATACAACCCTTATATCTCAAAACAGTCTGAATCTGGTGGACCACCAAATGGGTGGATCAGAAGGTGCCCACAATTGGCCAGCTTTTCAGTACTGAAATATTGTTTGGTATGTAGCCCCAGTTTATGTTTAAGTTCACTCTGGGGGCTTGGGGTCCCCTTATTCATTAGCAAAACCCCCTCTGACCCCCCCAGCCTGAGCTGTAGTTAAACCACTGCTCCGAGTGTGTATTTAGAATCCTTGCCATAAAGCGAGATGAGACTGCTGTTCATTTGCAGAAAGGGAGTACAGTACCGGTTGATCTACTGTAACTTACAGGAAGCCACTTGCCAATGTCCCCAGTGTGGAGCCATCCTTCTGAATCCAGCGCCTCTGCTGTCTTCTCCGGGTCTTTCAGGTATCCTTTAAATACATTGGTTCCTTTGATGCACACCTGAGAACAAGGAAGGAAAATCCTGTAGGTTTGTAGAATTAAAGACATAGTCCCCCATATCCCACTTGACCCTCTGTGGCCCTGTACAAGTATTTCTAGAGTAGAAGTCAGTCCGTATATATTACATTTAGGAGCTCCAGGAATAGGGTTCCTCAGTGTCGTTACTGTACCCCTGGGTTTGCTGAGTCTACCTGGATATAAATGTCCAACATGATGATCCCTTCTCATACACCCCAGTAGATGTTCCACCCACAGCAATGTCTCTCCTACCTCTCCTTCTCCATTGGAGGAAAAGTAGTTCATATCAGCAACATCAACCAGTTTCACTAAATTGCACGGCAACGGGGCCCCCACATGACCTGTGCAGGGAGGGAACAATAGAAAATAAAGGTTTATTGTCTGTCCTGAGCACTCGGACCACATGTCTAACACTTTCAGATATTTTGTTCTTATTTCCTCCTATTTATAAAGATTTTAGAAACTTGTGTCAATGATATTGGTTCTCTGACTCAAACATGTGGCATTGTTACAGTTCTGATGTGGAAGAAGAGTTGTGTTGGGAAAATGTTGGGCCTGGGTGGTCTTTGCACTGAATAGAATGGGGGTGGGGGGCAATGGTCCCAAGTTGTTACCTGCTGTGCAATCACCAGGGGTGGAGAAGGTGCATCCAGCTGCACATTCCGTCTGTCCGTAGGCCTCAAAGATCTAAAGGATCAAAAAAGAAATTCATTGTCCCCCTCTTTCCATCCTGGAGACCTCAGTCCTCCCACCTCTGGCTCATATTTCTATATCATTCCCAAATTATACCATCATCCCTCTCTCTGACTGTCTCTCACCCTTTTATTTCTTCATGGGAATATCCCTCTCTTTGCATGAGATGAACTTTGAATATCTATGATGCAGAACTCTATGGCGATATTCCCAGTTTATGTATGTCTCCTACAGGGACAGTTACTGTATCTACTTCTTCTCCCGCAGTCTTTTAACCACATTCAGATTCATGGAAGTGACTAATGGAAGAGGAGAACGTACCTGGCACCCTAACGCTGCTCTGAGGAAGGAGAGGACATTTCCAGAAATGGGAGCCGCAGCCGTCACCATCACTCGCACCCGTCCTCCCATGGTGTCCTGAATACAGAAGCACATTGGTCATTAAGGTTCCTTCACACAGACATTTCTTTTGTCAGCCTCAGCTACTGCCTTCTCTATTTCTCTGGGCTCTGAACTTCAGTCAAACTACACAACCATACGCTACACAACCATCCAAAATACAATAGTTAAATATTGAATCATTTTAAACTTATTTGTAAATGCAATTGCTCCCGAAAGCAGTATCTTTCTGTCCTTTTCTATGCACTGCTGGTTCTGACTACCTTTACCAGTAAAAGCCAGTTCTCCTCCAGTTGAGACTATATGCCACAATGCGGGAGGCTGGAGGAAAGTTGACTACCGCTGCATGTTTATTATTGCTACATGCAGAGAACTGATTTTAAATATAAATGGACAGACAAATGGGAGATTGTCAAAAATGTCTAATGAAATACTTAGAATGACACTTTCTTTCATTAGGCATTAGATATTTTTGTTATATGGGGAGAGTTCCTCTTTATGTAGGACTCATCCATTAATATTGGACCTCAATGTTTGTGTTTATGTGAATGATCTCTCACACTGTAAGGCTGTAGGACATATTGGTAGGACTTACCTGGACCTTCTTAAATATGTACTTGTCCCAAACGGAGTCATTTCGGACAATCCCCTGTTTCACCTCTGCAAACTTCCTGGCTATAGCGAATTCCAGCAGGCGCTTCTTAAGTGGCGTCTGAGCTCCACTTTGTATCTGGAGGATTATGGGAAAGTGTCAGCCCTAAGCAATAAATTAAAATGACTTGCTGAGTTCAAGGGCTGGTTTTGGAGTAGGATAGTGAGAGTATTGTATCTGGGCCTGACACCTGTGATATTGTGTGTATGAAGGAGACACATCTCCAGACCCTGTGCTAAAGCTGTGTCTTGGTCTATGCTGCTAGTTTGCATCCTACAAGATGGAGACAGTAGAACAAGATGGAGACAGTAGAGCAAGATGGAGACAGTAGGACAAGAGGGAGACAGTAGGACAAGATGGAGACAGTAGGACAAGAGGGAGATGGTGAGGCAACATGGAGATAGTAGGACAAGATGGAGACAGTAGGACAAGAGGGAGACAGTAGGACAAGATGGAGACTGTAGGAGAAGATGGAGTCAGTAGGACAAGATGGAGACAGTATGGCAAGATGGAGACAGTAGGACAAGATGGAGACAGTAGGACTAGATGGAGACAGTAGGACAAGATGGAGACAGTAGGACAAGATGGAGACAATAAGGCAAGATGGAGACAGTAGGACAAGATGGAGACAGTAGGACTAGATGGAGACTGTAGGACAAGATGGAGACTTTAAGACAGGAGGGAGACAGTAAGGCATGATGGAGACAATAGGACAAGAGGGAGACAGTAAGGCAAGATGGAGAAAGTAGGGCACAATGGAAACAGTAGGACAAGATAATGGCAATAGGGCAACTGTGACAGTTGGGCAAGATGACAACAGTGCACAGTATGGTGCCACCTGTGCTCATTAGGGTGCCACGATGCACAATTATTTGGCACTGCTACATGGACAATTATTCACCTTATCATAAATCCTGTTGAGCAGCCTTGGCACCGTGGGGAAGAGAGTCGGCCTCAGGACTTGCATATCATCAGTCAGTAACCGGACATCACCCTGGAAGAAGCCGACCTTGCCACCGGAATGGTACATCACTGTCTGGAAACCAAAATCAATTCTTAAGACCGGAGGTAGTTGGAAAAGATGTGGAGGAAAAATACCAATGAAATACATGTGCCCTACCCTTGAGTTCCCACTAAGGGGACTGTGTATAATACTAATCTCCCCTATACACAGTATCAAAGGTTCTCCCCAGCTTTACCCTTCCAATAAACCCTACCCTTACCTGCACCACTCTCTCGAACATGTGTGCCATGGGCAGATAAGATATGGCAACATCAGAGGTCAGGGGCATGAAGGTGCTCTGTGTGCAAAGAGAACAATGTCAAGTTATTATACATGGCAACATGAGGCTCTTTATAAAATAAAAGATTGTTTCCTGTTCCTTTGATGTTTATAGAGGACTTTGTAAAGATGAAAATATTGAGATTATCACATGCAGCTGACAGCAGTGGCCCAAGGTCTCTCTGTAGTCTTGGCTAAGGAGGGCTGCTGGGAATTATACCCATAGCAATTAGAACCACAGAAACAGGAGGAAAAGGTGGTGAGCTCAGATTGCAGCACAGAAACATCCCAAGGCCAAGTTGGACAATAGCAGTACATTGGGCTGGATAGCCCAACCCATTGGCAAGTTTTGACATTTTGTGGTGGAGTTTATATTAAATAAGAAATTCCACTGGTCCCTGGGGGACACTGTACCTCTGTGTTCTTAATAAAACCGGTAGCATCAGCAACTATATTTTCATGGGTCAACATTGCTCCTTTGGGGTCACCTAAAGAAGAGACAACATATTTTGACATTAATTTTGCATCTGATGCAACAGATCTCTCTGACAAGCAGTGCTTCTTCCAGGAAAGCTGTATTATGGGATACTGCGGCTTATTGGACTCATGATTATTCCCTATAAATCAGTAGACACAGTGGTACCGGCCAAGCAAAGTCATCCTTACCTGTAGTTCCACTGGTGAAACAAACCACACTCAGATCACTGGGCTGAGGGGGCTGGTGGGGGAAAAGAGAAAGTTAAATGTTGTTTCTGCCATTGGCTAAACCTCCATCTAATCACCAGGAAGCCTGAGGTGTATTTGCCCTGGGCCCCCCCAGTCTGACCCTGCTGAGCAACCAGCAACCAATTCCCACAATGCCCTGCATGTTCTACCAATAAAATAAGAATGGGCACTCGCACACCCTGAATGGAAGACACGATACCTGGTGCTCTTTGGTAGAGGCACGGCCACCTCAATGTAATGTAGAATTAGGAAGATCCAAGGCACTCAGGTTATAGCAAGCAAGGAACACCTTGCACGCTTATTGCGGAAGTGAGCAATAAACGTGCAAGGTGTTCCTTGCTTGCTATAACCTGAGTGCCTTGGATCTTCCTAACTCTACGAATAAAATACCCAAGAAGAGGGAGAATATCAGAAGATTGCAAGACATTTTGGGAGCTGGAGTTTGGGATGAGGAGACCTGATTTCTCTCATTATAGAAGTAAAACTTATTAGGGCTAAGTTCCCCTTTAAACTAATATATGGTTGCTTGACACCAACTGGCTGCCAGGCAGTAGCAAAATAACAGACTTATAAATACAGTCTGAATAGGAAGATGACGTAATAAAAACTATGTACATCTGTCCTCAGCATCTGTCTGACACTATAACTTTCAGCTTAAAGAGGGTAAAATGGAACAGCTAATAATTCAATTAATGGAATAATATATTACGTTAATATATTAATCAGGCCTGCACCTCAGGTATAGTCAAAGCATAATATAAATCTACAGTTTGGAATATGGCAGATATGTATATGGATATATATATATATATATATATATAGAGAGAGAGAGAGAGAAATATCTATAAAGTAGGGATGCACCAAATCCAGTCATTGCCCAGGATTCGGCCTTTTTCAGATTTCAATTCGGCCAAATCCTCATGCCTGGCCAGGCCAAATACATCCTTAAAATCACGTGACTTTTCATCACAAGGAAGTAAGAATGTGCACAAGAATGCACACATGGTTCTCTTTTTCCCTCGCAGTCCTTTTATTTGCATACGGCAATTAGGATTTGGATTTGGTTCGGTATTCGGGCAATTTTTTCACAAAAGAAAATGTGGATCTAGTCCCTAATACAGAGTACAATATATAGATGATATATCCATAGTCGGTGCCCCAGGGAACTTACCACTGGCTTCTTAAAGTTCTCTTTCCCAAGATACTGCAAGAAAAGAGAAATAACTTATATTGTGAAAGTAAAACTGTAATACCCTTAAATCCTCCTACTGGAATTTCTGCCCTATGATATAAACCCTTCCCATGTTGCTGTTATTCCCACCTATTGTGTTTTTGCACTTGATAACCAAGTATAATTTCTCTTCTTTTTTACTAATTCTCCTAATTGTTATTCATAAAAAAGTCACCAGTCAAGATGCTGTGCTTCTCTCCTGCTGTTACATCTACCTACAAACTCTTTTCTGATGGTCTTCTCAGGAGTAACAGACCCTCCTATACTTGTGGGGCAGATCTACAGCGTTTTGTACTCATGGTTTCTGCTATATCTTGGCTGAAACTTAACACTCTGTCAGTATTTCTCTCCCTAAGTTGTAGAGTTCAGTAAAATACAGAGAGACCAATGTTATCTGGATAGACGTATCTACATCAAGCCTATGACAGCCTATTCATGTTCCAGCTTTTATTTAAAAAGACTTTATATAAAGTACCTCAACCTCCTCCATTGTGAGAATCTCCACTCCGCACTTTGCTCCCCGTTCCTTCAGCTCAGCGTCAAACTGCTCCATCAGAATAATAGACTTCAGCACCGGCATCTGCCCTTTCTCACAGTTGTTCAGCAAAATCAGGGCCTTGTCTGGTTTGTCGCAGAAAACCAAGGACAGATCAGCTGTGAAATAGGGAGAAAACATTAAATAAACATTAAATACATTTTATGGTGTTCTGGGGAGGGGGGGGGGGGGGGGGGGGTCCCTGCAGCTTCACCCCAAACTTTAACTCCCCTCTCGACTCTAATGTTGTCCAGTCACTAGTCATATGCTTTTAATTAATGCCATATTGCCTTCATTAGTAAAACTGCAATAACTGGAAAAAAAAGAAATATTTTCAAACTTTCATAACCCGCCAAATGTTGTAAAATAAACATGGTAATTAGGGGGTAAAGCCACAAAAAAAAGGCGTTGTCCAAAAATTTCGCCACGCTACATGCAGCAAATTTTTTTGTCCCTCTTTTTATCCCCAAAATGTTGGGATGTATGCTATAGGATGGAAGCTGCCATATTGTTTCATTGATTGGTTCATTCTTTTGTAGAATTCCTCGGCATCGCTCTTACCTCTGTTAACAATAAACACAATGGCTTCCGGTCCGAGTGTATCGTAGAGCGGAACCACGACCATAGAGTAGGTGAAACACGCCAGCTCTGCAATAACTGCCTGGGGGGGGGGACACAATCCAATTAACTGGCATTCTACTTCTTTCTAATTAATAGTAGAAGAATTCTAATTAATAGCATAAACTGCTCATATTACTTTTGCTGCTTTTGAAAGTACAAAGTGCGCATAGTGTTTCAGGGGGTCTGAAGGATACTGGGAGATGTAGTTAAACCACAGCTGGAGGGCTGCAGGTGAGACCTTCTTTATTTAGTTCCTGCCCCTGTATCCATTTAACAACCATAGAACTAAAAGAGCACCAACAGGTTCTAATTAAAAATATTATTATCTACAATTATATTGATTTTCATTTTTTTTTTTCATATTTGCCTTTATAGGCCTTCATTACCTCTGGTCTGTTCTGTGAGAATATCCCAATGAACTGGTCCGTGGATGGTTTGCACCCTTTGTGAACAAGTCCAGATCCAAGGAACTCTGCTCTGTCAGCCACCTACATCAGAAACAATAACCAGTATTACTCATACTGTACTGTCTAAGGGAATCAATATGGCACCTCCCTCCTCCCATATGTATAAATACAAATATACAGAGAAGGAATGTTCTGGGCACACAATAAGCTATACCCTCATACTGTACTGTCTACTATGGGAATCAATATGGCACCTCCC
The DNA here is from genome assembly GCA_024363595.1 of Xenopus borealis. Lineage (NCBI taxonomy): Eukaryota > Metazoa > Chordata > Amphibia > Anura > Pipidae > Xenopus > Xenopus borealis. Next base: position 2,586,895 of record CM044443.1, read on the forward strand.
TCCTCCCATATGTATAAATACAAATATACAGAGAAGGAATGTTCTGGGCACACAATAAGCTATACCCTCATACTGTACTGTCTAAGGGAATCAATATGGCACCTCCTCCCATATGTATAAATACAAATATACAGAGAAGGAATGCTCTGGGCACACAATAAGTAGTATAGTATGGCACCTCTTACCTATATGTATAAATACAAATATATAGGACTAGAGTAAGATTGTTCTCAATGTGAATGTTGTGCTTTCAGATATTGCTGTTCGATTACAATAAAGAACAGATAAATTAAAGACCAATAGATAGAATCTGCCCTATAGAAGGCATCAGAGTTTTAGTGGTCTCACCAGTTTGTAGGTCAGCCATTGATACGGCCTGTTTGCCTTCCTGTAGCCCAAACAATCTCCATTCCCTGTAAACAAAAGGGAACATGAGAGTTAGATATACCTGTGTACCTATGAATATATCATATATATATATATGTATATATATATATATGTCGGGGTAGCAGAGAATCCTCCATTGGGACCCTTGTAGGGACATTTCCATCCAATCTCTTATTTCCATCAGAAAGTCACAAAACCCCCATTCATTTAATAGTTCCTAGCGTTGGCCCTTGATATAAGGTTCTCTGTGTATGTTCCTTTGGTTTGTAGGTAACTGTGTAGTAGATAAACAAGACACAACTGCCTAATGATAGGACACATGACTGTATAATGCTCATCTACAGCCTCAATCCCAGAATCCTCTCTTAGTCTCTGGGGATGACGTTCAGTAAGAGCAGGATTGGGGCCCAGTATAGATCTCAGGAAGAACATATCCATGTTGTTGTTAGATGGGAGTAAGAGGAAGCCAAATAGGAAGCAATTCATATTTTAAGATTAATGTGGGATTTCAGCATAAAATACTGATGGGAATAACAGAAGCTGCCATACTGAGTGCTCTGCTAGATTAGGGACTGGGTTTCTAGGAGACTTTTGCGCTGTCCATGGTACTGAAATAGTAGACAAAAGTGAGAGGCAGGTTGGAGATGCAGTGGCCTGACTTTCATTGGACTTTTCATCTGGTTGCTAGGGTCTAAATTGCCTTAGCAACCATGCATTGATGTGAATAAGAGACTTTAATATGAATAGGAGAGGCCTGAATAGAAAGATGAGGAATAAAAAGTAGCAATAACAATACATTTGTAGCCTTACAGAGAATTTGTTTTTTTAGATGGGGTCAATGACCCCCATTTGAAAGCTGGAAAGTGTCAGAAGAAGACAAATCATTCAAAAATGATACAAAATAAATGATGAAGACCAACTGAAAAGATTATAAGAACTGGCCATTCTTAACATACTAAAAGATTACTTTGAGGTGAACCTCCTCTCATTTATCCCACAGTGCTTTGTAGGCCCAGAAATACTGAGCTTACCTAATAATTGGTAACATTAAAGGGGTTGTTTGCAATTGGTCCACATTTTTTATTATTTGTGTGTTTTTTTTCCGATATTTCAGCTTTTTATTCAGCAGCTCTCCAGTTTGCAATTTCAGCCATCTGATTGCTAGTGTCCAAATTACCCTAGCAACCATGCACTAATGTGAATAAGAGACAGGAATATGAATAGGAGAGGCCTGAATAGAAAGATGAGGAATAAAAAGTAACAATAACAATACATTTGTAGCCTTACAGAGCATTTGTTTTTTACATGGGGTCAGTGACCCCCATTTGAAAGCTGGAACGAATCAGAAGGCATATAATTACAAACTATAAAAAAAAATGAAAGATGTTTAGAATCAGCCATTCTATAACACACTAAAAGATAACTAAAAATAGAACCAATCCTTTAATTCTGATATTTCTTGTGTTACCTGAAACACGGAGCCCCCTCATAAACACTTCATACAAAGTCTTGGCGTCATCGAAATAATTGGACATGAGCCTGTCATCTTTAAGCAAAGCGCATCTCCGCGCCCCACCCTGCGGGGGAAAAGCAACACAATCCACAATTAGTGAGTCGCAACTACAGCAGAATTCCGCATAAATGCGACGCAAGGCTTGCACTCCAACAAGCTCCAATGAGCAGGTCACGTAGAAAAGTCTTTATTTTACATCATGTACAAAAGCCTGATGCGTTTCGTGTCCCCCAAGGACACTTAATCATAGGCTCATGATTAATCCATGGGGACACGTAATCATAGGCTTAATCATGAGCTTATGATTAAGTGTCCTTGGGGGGACACGAAACGCATCAGGCTTTTGTACATGATGTAAAATAAAGACTTTTTGTACTTTTTGAATATTTTGACTCCTGGATTCAACTGATTCAACTGATGGTTGTGGTTTTCAGGTAACCACAACCATGCCTGCCTGTTGTTCAAGTTTTTCATGTGTTGCTCCACTTTGCTGAAGGTCTAGACCAGTGATCCCCAACCAGTAGCTCGTGAGTAACATGTTGCTCCCCAAACCCTTGGATGTTGCTCCCAGTGGCCTCAAAGCAGGTGATTATTTTTGAATTCCAGGCTTAGAGGCAAGTTTTGGTTGTATAAAAACAGATGTCCTGCCAAACATTCTCTCCTGTAGCTGCCAGTCCATATAGGGGCTACCATTAGCCAATCAGAGCTCTTATTTGACATCACATGGACTTTTTCATGCTTGTGTTGCTCTCCAACTCTTTTTTACATTTAAATGTGGCTCACGAGCAAAAAAGGTTGGGGACCCCTGATCTAGAGCATGAGCCCCCAGACCCACCGTAGAAAGCGGGAAGCTTGTCCTGTTATTTATTTAATCCATGCTTTTCACAATCCTAACTTTCATATACTTGTGAGTAAAGCCTGACACGATTCATGCCTTCCTAGTACTTAGGGGCAGATTTACTATTGGTCGAATTTCGAATTAAAAAAAAAAAATTCGAAATTCGAACTTGTGAAGTAAAATCGATATTCGAAGGATTTTACCACAATTCGATCGAATAAAAAAAATTTGATCGATTAATCGTTCGATTTTATCGATCAATCAAATTTTTTTTATTCGATCAAAAATAATGGTCCCCAATTCGGCGACTTGGATCTGGCGAACTAGGTGGTCGAATAGGGGGAGAACTTCGACCATCGAATAGTCGAATATTCGAATAAAATTATTCGAATTCGACTATTCGATGGTCGAATTTGCCTAATATGCATATTCGAAGATTCGAATTTTATGCAAATTCGATCAAACTTCGAAATTCTTCAAACTAATTTTTTAAATCTGCCCCTTAGTCATAGAAGGGGAGGAAAGAATGGAATCGAAATTGTATTATGTCTGTATCACAGATGCACCGAATCCACTATTTTGGATTCGGCCGAACCCCCGAATCCTTCCCGAAAGATTTGGCCGAATACCGAACCGAATCCGAACATATGCATATGCAAATTATGAGTGGGAAGGGGAAAACATTTTTTACTTCCTTGTTTTGTGCCAAAAAGTCATGTGATTTAGCTCCCTGGCCCTAATTTGCATATGCAAATTAGGATTCGGATTCGGTTAGGCCAGGCAGAAGGATTCGGCCGAATCCGAATCCTGCTGATAAAGGCCGAATCCTGGCCGAATACCGAACCGAATCCTGGATTCGGTGCATCCCTATTAAATATAAACCCAAATTAAGATTAAAGCAGCGTTTCTTACTGTTTCCAGCCCCTTTGCACTTTAAACACAATGTAGCTGAAGCCAGATGTGATGGAGAACTATCTCTAGAGTGAGAACCAGCAGTGGAGAAAACAACAGACTCACTCTGCTTGGGCTCCCAAATAAAGAAACTTTTTAGCATCTCTCTCTCTCTCTCTCGCTCTTTCTCTCTCTCTCTCGCTCTCTCTCTCTCTCGCTCTCTCTCTCTCGCTCTCTCTCTCTCGCTCTCTCTCTCTCTATATATATATATATATCATCACAGGTGATTACGAGACATGCTGTTTGACCTTACCTCTGTACCAATGGATTGTCGGTCGAGATCAATGGGGGGGTAGACTGGTTTGGGCTTCGTTAGCACATAGATGAAAGCAGAGATCCCAACGGTAATTAGACTGATGATCAATGAAGTGGGGAGGGGGGTAAAGAGGAAGCTCAGGCAGCAGAACATTGGGGCAGCAACAAAAGTTCTGATCTGGGGAAAGAAACAAAAAAAAAAAGTGTCAATATTTGCAGAGTCAGAAAATACTTGTCTGGCAGTTAGTGCAAAATGTTCCACAATCTGATTGGCTGCACATCCAAAATATTTAGCAAATATCTCCTATACATATGCAGATACATCTCTCACTATGTCAGTTTAACATGATCATCTCTGGCAGACTTGTGTTGCTGCTGTTCCTACTTAAAGGAAAACTATACCCCCAAAATAAATACTTGAGCAACAGATAGTTTATATCA
>CM044443.1:2669604-2688404 GCA_024363595.1 Xenopus borealis
TCCCTTAGACAGTACAGTATGAGGGTATAGCTTATTGTGTGCCTAGAACATTCCTTCTCTCTATTATGTTGTTTCCATTTGACATTTTCTGACATTGGTCCCTACTGTTGGCCCCTTTGACTTCAGTAACATTCCTTCCAAACCCTCAGCCCGTAACCTTCACTCTATATTAATACAAAATTACCTGTGTGTATGGCTGGTACTGTGTATGTTCTCTTCTTATTTCCTCATTCTCATTTTTCTGCAGCTTCTCTCTCAATACGTGGTCTGTTTGTTAGTTATTCCCCTTCCACCCCAGCCCCATGAGACCGATCATCACTCTCTGCCCAAAGCTAGAAAGACATTGCCCCCAAATTGCATAACTATGTCTCCACCTGCAACCAAACCAGCCAAGAATAGTTTGGCAGAATAAGAAACCCAATGTGAAACCCCTGCAGTAAATTGGGCTTGATTTGGACCAGGAGAAGAATCTACAAGCAGATCATCTTTTCCAAAGCAGCTTGTTGCACTACATTATTGTACCAGTTGGTATATGGGATCAGAAGGGGATCTCCTTATCTTAGGTTTTTCTTTATCTAATTAGAAGAATTAATCTGTTTTGAGACTTTTCCACCAAAGTCAATTGAAGAAGTAAAACCTTCAATGTACAAGCCTGAAGGTGCTTCCTCGAGGATCTCAATGGGTTCTAGACTTGGCACTCAGCACATAAGGGCCCAGGGCCAGTTCATTCACAAGGATAAACAATAACCAAAGTAGATTGCAAGGGATTTATAAAGTCAACTGGGCTTTTTGTGGGGCAGGTAGACCCTGTCCAAGAGCTCTTCAAGGTCCTAAATCCGAATAAATGTAAAGGTTAAACATTCTATTTCTTTGGGGTTCCAGAGTGCTAGAGTCTTTGCTAAACTGAATGAGGATTCAGCCCCCATAAAGCAGCACAAGGGGGAGAGGGTGTTGGTCTCTGATACAATCATCAAGGCCATTAAAGCTATGGAAAGTCTGCAGAAGAGGATGGTGGAACTAAATGGCACCTTAATGAGACACATAGAAAGCACTGGCCTTGCTAGTGGGGAATCCAGGGCCCAGGGCATAAGGACAATGGTCCAGTTAAATAAAGAGCTGGAGGAGCTGGAACAGGACATTGCTGGGACTATGGACATTATCATAGACTGTTAAACAAATTATCCTGGACTTGAACCCTGAGCTCACTGAGCCCCTAAGGGATGAATGGACTCTGAGCTTGAACCCCATGTTTCTAGTATTGGCAGTGGGGGAGGGGTACAAGTGGAGGGTGCCAGTGGAATGCATGAGATTGGGGGAAGGAGGCACAGATTGAGTGCAGGCTGGTGGGTGAGCGTGTGGTGTATGGGGGGAATCCAGTAAAGCAGCCCAATATTGGGGGACAGCAGGCGGCTCAAGGTGTCTGGGGGAGGAAAAAGCTCTTCACTGATCAGTGGCAGCAAAGTGGCACTTTGAACAGCAAGTTTTCAAAAGGTGGAATGTTGTCAGTTGGGATGGGGAGAAAGAGAGGTTTCCTGGGAATAGAAACATTGGGGTGTCATCCTGCTATAGTTCCAGGGGTACCCAGGGTACAAATAAACACCCCAAATCTCCCCCTAACTGACCTTCAGACTGGGCCCCCTTAGCTCATAACAAGGTTACAGATATATAGAAACATTGGGGTGATATAGTAGCAGCACTAGTAAGAGTCATGTTACAGCAATTATAGAAATGAGTAGAAAAACATCACAAGAGACCAGCAGGGGGCGATGCTGTTACACGTTCATAGTATTAGAACTGTAAAATGGATTGAAAACTAATTATGTAAATTGTGGGCGGTGGTAAATAGAAGGGGGAAAGAGGGTACTTTTTTAAGATCTTGTTAGACAACTCTGCATTCAGCAGTCTTTGCCTGGAATTTCAGATGTATTGTTTCCTTGTAAACACCCCGGCTGGGTTAAAGGTCATGAGAAAACTTGTATTTTTTTAAGGGAGGGGTTGATATCACTCCAACTTGCAGTACAGCAGTAAAGAGTGATTGAAGTTTATCAGAGCACAAGTCACATGACTTGGGGCAGCTGGGAAATTGACAATATGTCTAGCCCCATGTCAGATTTCAAAATGAAATATATAAAATCTGTTTGCTCTTTTGAGAAATGGATTTCAGTGCAGAATTCTACTGGAACAGCACTATTAACAAATGCATTTTCCCATGACAGGATCCCTTTAAACTAACATTTTCTTTCATTGCAGATCATTCACATTACTGAGTAGAGCCCTCAGCTGCTGCTCCTGTTCCATCTCCAAGAATTTGTTTTTTTCGGCTATGTGGGGTTATTTCACAAGATGTGCCAGGAACAAAATCTGAGGCTCCACCCATCTCTCCTGCATAGCAACCTTTATTTAGCTTTTTACTGTGATTGGTTTCTAAGGGACCTGTTTGCCATAGAACACATGAATTTGACATTATAATAGGTAATAAACTGTTAGGTAACAGTATCACAAGAGATAATGTACCCCCTACTGTAAATGATAAGGATATTAGAAGTCACTGAGGGGTGTGACCATATAAAGGCACAAGGCTGCAGGCTGAGTTATACAGGGAACTCTGAGTATCACTCATGTATTATAAGGGATAATGTACCCCCTACTGTAAATGATAAGGATATTAGAAGTCACTGAGAGGTGTGACCATATAAAGGCACAAGTCTGCAGGCTGAGTTATACAGGGGGGAACTCTGAGTATCACTCATGTATTATAAGGGATAATGTACCCCCTACTGTAAATGATAAGGATATTAGAAGTCACTGAGGGGTGTGACCATATAAAGGCACAAGTCTGCAGGCTGAGTTATACAGGGGGGAACTCTGAGTATCACTCATGTATTATAAGGGATAATGTACCCCCTACTGTAAATGATAAGGATATTAGAAGTCACTGAGGGGTGTGACCATATAAAGGCACAAGTCTGCAGGCTGAGTTATACAGGGGGGAACTCTGAGTATCACTCATGTATTATAAGGGATAATGTACCCCCTACTGTAAATGATAAGGATATTAGAAGTCACTGAGGGGTGTGACCATATAAAGGCACAAGGCTGCAGGCTGAGTTATACAGGGGGGAACTCTGAGTATCACTCATATATTATAAGGGATAATGTACCCCCTACTGTAAATCATAAGGATAGTAGAAATACCAGAGAGATATTTTATCATGATTTAGTAGAACAAAAGTGACTGGTCCAATTGCATTTTTAGAGTCACATTTGCCCCTCTGAGACAATTTGGAGATGTTTTAGGATTAGTAGATTTCATACATTTTGGGCAAATAACACAATTTTTGTCTAAAAAGCAAATTGGGATATTTTCCTAATTAAAGAAGCTTAGTAAACTAGTTATGAAATTGCCCAGATATTGAGGGTCTAAAGCAAGAGAACAAAGGGGTTATTGGGCATTTCTGTCCTGACTCTAGAGTTGCCCCATGTCACTTGCCCAACTGGTAAAACCTCTGCCAGTGTCGGGCCTTGGAATTCACCTATAGAAATACTGCCCAATACAGACCCTACTCAGCAGAGCTTACAATCTAAAGTGTCACCAGATGGCAACCCAACCCAATAACCTACCTGCATTTGGGGTTTTCCTTGTTTTCATGTTGTTTAAAAGCGACGTATGGGGATTTCCTGGTGTTTCAGGTGATAATGGGTGGAGCCAGTGGGAGGAGCTACAGTATGTATTATAAACCTGTATACAGGCTGAGCATTCAGTGTACGATACTGACAGAGTAAACGTTAGCCTTTCAGGTAAGTGTCGTTTTATATCCACATTGTCTCTTTAACTGAGCTCAGTGTTCCCTGCTAACTTGTAATTGGACCAGGCACAGCACATAAGCTTAAAGGGGTTGTTCCCCTTTAAATGAACTGTCAGTATGATGTAGAGAGGGATATTCTGAGATAATTTGCAATTGGTTTTCATTTTTCATTATTTGTGGTTTTTGACTTATTTAGCTTTTTATTCAGCAGCTCTCCAGTTTGCAATTTCAGCCGTCTGGTTGTTAGGACACACATTACCTTAGCAACCATGCCTTGATTTGAATTAGAGGCTGGAATATAAAGTTGAAATAAAGTGTAATAAAATAGCAAGAAAACTGTAGCCTTGCAAAGCATTCGCTTTTTTTACATGGGGTCAGTGACCCCACGGCAGTTTGAAAGCTGGAAAGAGTCAGAAGAAGGAGGCAAATAAATAAAATACTATTAGAAATAGAAAAGTTGCTTAGAATTTGCCATTCTAAAAACAGACGAAAAGTTCACCCACCCCTTTAAATAAATATGCGGAGTCCTCAAGAAAAGGGAATGCGCAAGCGGCATTTCATGCGACTTGTAGAATTGCAACGTCTGTTTGGCTGTTTTATTATTTTGGATTCAGCCAAACCCCCAAAAACCGCTGCGAAAGATTCGGTCAAATACTGAACTGAATCCAAACCCTAATTTGCATATTAAATTAGCGAGGGGGAGGGTAAAAGAGAGGCGCCCACGAAGTTGTGGGTAATTCGATGGATTGATGTTATGCTATAAATGAATTAAAGGGGTTGTTCACCTTTGAGTTAACTTTTATTATAATGTAGAGCGTGATATTCTGAGACAATTTGCAATTGGTTTTCATTTTTTATTGTTTGTGGTTTTATAGTTATTTAGCTTTTTATTCAGCAGCTCTCTAGTTTGCAGTGTCAGCAATTTGGTTTCTAGGGTATAAGTTACCCTAGCAACCCGGCATTGATTTGAATAAGAGACTGGAATATGAATAGGAGAGGGACTGAATAGAATGATAAGTAATAAAAAGTAACAATAACAATACATTTGTAGCCTTACAGAGCATTTGTTTTTAGATGGGGTCAGTGACCCCCATTTGAAAGCTGCAAAGAAACAGAAGAAAATTGCAAATCATTAAAAAACTATGAAAAATAAATAATGAAGACCAATTGAAAAGTTTCTTAGAATTGGCCCTTCTACAATATACTAAAAGTTACCTTGAAAGTGAATCACCCCTTTAAATACATTGTATGAATAAAACATAATTACAATCGATTATTCTAAAATAAATCCTGTATAACAATGAGTTACGGACTGATTAAAGTGCAATATCTAATTCATTATGTATCAGTCTATTTATTCACTTGATGAATCGCTTGATCACTAGACTTGATCGCTTAGGCGCAATATTAAAAAATCAATTCACGAGGGCGAATCTAATGATAACAAGACAAAGCGCAAGTGCTCAGAGATACTTAAAGAATAAGTAACTCACTTAATTTTAAGCCAAAGTGCAAGTGCTAATAAATAGTAATTAAGATAATTATAAATTATTCAAATATCCTAAGAGGTGATCAATTACATGTACATTATTTTTTATAGTTTTTTTTTTAATTAATTGCTTTTTTTCCTACTGATTATTTCAAGTTTCAAATGGGGGGGGGGGGTCACTGACCCCATCTATAAAACAAATGCTCTGTAAGGCTACAAATGTATTGATATTGTTCCTCATCTTTCTATTTGTTCCCTCTCCTATTCATATTCCAGTCTCTTATTGAAATCAGTGCGTGGTTACTAGGGTAAGTTGTGCCCTAGCAACAGGAAACGAGAGCTGATGAATAAAAAGCTAAATAACTCAAAAGCCACAAATAATAAAAAATGAAAACCAATTGCAAATTGTCTCAGAATATCCCTCTCTACATTATACTGACAGTTAACTTGAAAGTGAACAACCCCATTAATTTCCTGCTGGGCAGGATCTTTTATGAGACTGTTCCCCCAAACCCCAAGGCAATACTCAAGGTGGGGGTCTCACTCGTGACCTATAAGGTTTTTGATTGTTCCCTCCCCCTGCGTTACTCTATCACATTCTTTAAAGGTGTAATTCACATTTTAATTCACTTTTATGATGATTTAGCTTTTAATTCAGCGGGTTGTTATGGTCAGATTTACCCTAGCAACCAGGCAGTGGTGATGAAAGGTAACAAGCAGTAAAAAGTAGCAATAACTGTGTACAATAGTCGTGTATAAATGTGCTGTATAGTCAATAAAAGGACAGATTCTGTTTGTTTTGCATCCGATGCCTGACCATAGAATTTAACCCTTATTTGCCTGTATCAGCTGTTAGATTGGGGGGGATACCCAGCAGACCCCCGTAGCTCCAGCCCAGCATGTTCTCCTGTAGAAGTATCAGTACTAGTCTGAGGCAGGGAAAGTGTCAGGAGGAAGAAACCAAAACTAATTCACTAAAGGGGAAGTCCCTTAGAAAAAAATACTTTCCACTGTTCAGTAAAATTGTATTGTGGTTTTCAAACTTATTTGTAAATGTTATTCGCTATTGAAAGCAGGAGAGGTGAAGTTGCTTCCACGGTCGAATGATCGAATATTCAAATGGAATTTTATTCCAATCCTTTGAATCATTCGATTCGATCGAATTTACAGTGGTCTTCAAAAACATTCGAATGTTTTTGAAAATTCGATCGAACTTCGAATCCTTCATGGGAATTTTGTAAATCTGTCCCTAAGGGGCAGTTTTATCAAGGGTCACATTTTGAATTCATATCTTTGAGGTTTTTTTTTTTTGACAGCTAAAACTGTCAAATTCGACTAGGGAGTTACCCAAATTCAATTTGAGATTTTATAAAAGAAAATGTATTAGAATTTAGAGATTTGTTCTACTCCGGCCCTCAGAGAACTCAAATTCTACTCCCCATCACCTAAAACCTACTGAATTCCTGTAGAGGTCAATGGGAAAGGTCCAGGGATCAATTTGGGGATGTTTGGAGCCTTCCTGACAATCCAGGGGTTTTTCTTTGGAGAAAAAAATCGAATCAAGTTTTAAAAACTCGAATTAGAGTTGAAATCGATTCGAGTTTTCGGGTCGATCCTAATCGCCCAACTATTAAAAATTTGATTGTAATGATACATTTTGATAAAAATTCGAGTTCCTGGATAAAAAAAACTCACATGAAGTCGAAATTTGACCCTGGATTAATGTGCCTGTAGCTTTCACACTCACACTCACACCCCTTTATTCTTAGATACCCCCAAACACATTTCTACTCACACTTAAGTGGTGTTTATACAAGTGGCTAGTGATGGGCAAATCTATCCCATTTCAGTTCCTGGAAAATTTAGCAAATTTCGCTGGAAATTTGCGAATTGGTGAAAAATTCACGAAACAAGTCACATTATGTTTTTGCGTGCGTCAAGTCATTTTCGACGCGTGTCTCTTTTTTTTTTTTTTACGCCAGCGAATTTTTGGCAGGTGAATCTTCCCTGGCGTTTAGCGAATCGTGGGAATTTGCACCTGGCGAATAAATTCGCCCATCACTACAAATCGCCTGCGGGTGTCACTGTGCTCATTACTTGTACTAGTCCAGACAAGTTTATATGCACAATGTCAATTCTGCTTTAGTGGATGGTCTCATTACTACAGCACCAGTGCCGGCCTCACCACAAAGTGACACTTCATTGGGTTGTGCAAAGAACTTTGTACACAAAGTAAAGTTGAGACCAGATGTAAAACCAGTACCAGAAATTGAGGCGCTTGCCCTACTCTATAAGGGAGACTGTCTCATAGGAACTACATAACCACAAAGCAACATGTCATGCAACAACCCAATCATCTCCAGCTGAATTATTACATGGCAGACAGATGCAATAAGTTACATGTTGCAGACGTCAAACTTCCACCAAAGACTATTCCTACAAACTCATCTACTGCTGACATTGTGAAACATCACCAAGCCAAATGCAAGGCTTATACTGACAGAAAACATGGTGCAAGAGAAGTGCACGTTCAGCCTGGATCTTTAGTCAGAATTAAGAAACCAGGAATACTGAAACAAGCACAATGTAAATTTACTACACCACTTGAAGTGAGACGCCAGCGAGGACCATACACATATGAACTGTCTGATGGACGCATATGGAATGCAAGTCGTCTTGCTCCTGCTAGATATGACTTTGGAGATGTTCCATTTGATGAAGGACATTTTCCTACTCCTGATGCCAAATTCAATAGGCACGAAGAAAGTGAATCTATAAGGCGTAGTGAGAGAATCAGAAAACTACCTGCATGAATAAAGGACTTTGTGATGTGATGAATGTATAATGTTGCTTTAAGATACATTACACTTTTTATTATATTTGTCCAAATGCTTTCCTACTATAGGGGGAATGTGGTGTTTATACAAATGGCCTGCAGGTGGCACTGTGCACATTACTTGTACTATTCAGATACACAGGACTTTCTATACAGCTTGAGAGTGATACAGTTTATGTTACTGTTGTGTAATGGCTGCATGAACCTGCTAATAAAGCCCTGTTATACTCTACTCATCCTCGGCTACCAAACACAACTTACTTGCTCACTCACACTCACACTCACACTACACCTGATGATGTCATAGAGAAGCTCTCTGTGATTTGTTGCACTGCCTAGAATCTCAGTCTGACCAATCACTGCTTGGATCCACCTCAGGGGTAACAATCTGACTCAGGCTGGTGGGCATTGGGTAACATGGGACCACCAGGTTTTGTAGTCCGACCTTTTAGCTGTAGGAGTCAACTACAAATAGCAGCTGCAAATCTGATTGTATAACCTCACTCTTCTGATATAATGTAATGTCGTTTTATTTCTGCACAGACAGAACAGGTGAACAATGTCGATAAGGCCCGACGGGACTCCAGGTACATTAAAGGGATACTGTCATGGGAAAAAATGTTGTTTTAAACGCATCAGTTAATAGTGCTGCTCCAGCAGAATTCTGCACTGAAATCCATTTCTCAAAAGAGCAAACATATTTTTTTACATTTAATTTTGAAATCTGACATGGGGCTAGACATATTATTAGTTTCCCAGCTGCCCCCAGTCATGTGACTTATGCTCTGATAAACTTCAATCACTCTTTACTGCTGTACTGCAAGTTGGAGTGATATCACCCCCTCCCTTTCCCCCACCCAGCAGCCTAACAACAGAACAATTGGAAGGTAACCAGATAGCAGCTCCCTAACACAAGATAACGGCTGCCTGGTAGATCTAAGAACAACACTCAATAGTAAAATCCAGGTCCCACTGAGACACATTCAGTTACATTGAGAATGAGAAGCAACAGCCTGCCAGAAAGCAGTTCCATTGTGCAGTTCTGAAAGCACATAACCATGACAATTAAAATAAATACACTTGCTGGTTCAGGAATGAAATGTCAGGGCTGAGCAAAGCGGTAGGGCACAATGCTGGGGGGCTCCAGGCACTTACCTCCTCTGTCGCCTACCCCCAGTCCGGTGCCCGACTCTCTGTGGTTTTATCGTCTTCTAGCACTCCTGCGCATGCAAGTGAACGCACACTCGCACCAATTTGTGCATGCACACGGTCGCATTAATTTGCGCATGCACACGGTCGCATTCATTTGCGCATGCGCAGGGGCGCAGTAAGAAGGAAAAACCACATCTTCCTTGCGAATGCGCAGTCGGGCTACATCAGAGCCGCGGCCGCTGACTTGACTTGGGCGCCTGTGTGGCGTGACACGGCCCTGGGAAATTTCATATTGTAGAGTGAATTATTTGCAGTGTAAACTGTGCCATTTAGAAATAAAAAAATTCTTCATATTAAATGAATTAAATGACAGAATCCCTGTAAACAGTAATTATTGCTTCTGGGCCGAAAATCAGAGATATAAAAATATAAATTCCCTTTTCCTTATATTGTTTTGTAAAGCTGAAATGAGAACAGCATTAAATAATGATACAGTACTGATATATGAGAGAGTAACTAACAATCGGTTCCTATTTCAGAGGCGATTGTCCTACACGAAGGACGCGCTACTAAATCCCCCCCTGACAGATCCTTCCTCAAGCCGCAGATGGTAAATAAAGATTTCTTACAGTCATGGATAAAGAGTGACAATGAGTATACTGGTAAACGTATGAGCAGGGTGGTTTACCTTTAAATTAACTTTCAGTATGTTTTATGGGCAATTCTGTAATAAAGTCTTTCCTTGCATTTCCTTTCTATTATATATATTATATATAGCCTTCATGTTGTGTTCCCTTAGTTCCTTGTGCTGCCAGAAAATCCTTCCCTCTAAAATACTGTTATTTCCCTTGATGTATTTGATTGTTTCTATTATATCTACCCTCTCCCTTCTGTCTCCCAGGCTGTACATGTGATTCCCCTTTAAACTAACATTTAGGGGCAAATTCACTAAGATCCGAAAAGTCACTAGCGTTCGCCGCACTTCGCCAGGCGAATTTTGGCCAGCGCTACACAAATTCACTACAGTGCGAATTTACGATCAGGTCGGTGAATGTTAGCGTAGTTGCGCTAGTGTTGCTTCGCTAGGCAGAGCGCAGTTACGCTAGCGAAGCCTAATTTACATACGGCGGGAACTTTAAGGTATAATAGAAGTATATGTTCCACTACATTCCACTACACAAGCCCAGGAAACCTTTAATAAATAAAGTTATTGCCCTACATGTGCCCCCTGTATAGTTGTGTTGCCTTATGTTAGGAAATGTAGGGGGGAAGGAGGGGAACCCCCCCAAAAAAATATGACCTTTTTCAGACTATCACCCTCCAATGGTAAAATACGCCAGCGTTTTTTTGGGACAGAAAAAAAATTTTTGAATTTTTTTTTTCCAACCTCCTATCTATTGTATTGAACTTCGCCAGGTCTGACCACGCGAAGTAAAGTCTAACGTAAGTGGTAACGTTCAGGAAAATAATGATCTCAGTGAATTTGCGTAATTACGATCCTTTGTCAGTGCGCAACTTTGCCTGGCGTAAGGGTGCGAAGTCTATCTACTTCGCTAGCGAGTCCGTGTTAGTGAATTTGCGAAGTTGCGAAATGACATCACGCTGGTGAATTAGTGCTAGCGTTAGACGCTTCACGCTTTAGTGAATTTCCCCCTTAGTTTTTTTTAGAATGGCCAATTCTAAGCAACGTTTCAATCGGTCTTCATTATTTATTCTTTATAGTTTTTTTTTATTAATTGCCTTCTTCTTCTGACACTTTCTAGCTTTCAAGTGGGGGTCACCGACCCCATCTAAAAAAAAAAACAAATGCTCTGTAGTTTTATTGCTACTTTTATTCCTCATCTTTCAATTCAGGCCTCTCCTATTCATATTCCAGTCTCTTATTCAAATCAGTGCATGGTTGCTAGGGCAATTGGAGCCTAGCAAACTGGAGAGCTGTTGAATAAAAAGCTAAATAACCAATTGCATATTTTCTCAGAATATCAATCTCTACCTCATTTTAAAAGTTTAAAGGGAAAGTTCACTTTGAATTAACTTGTTGGTCATACAGTTGATCAACATATTCTAAGCTGGGGAGAGTGATTTGGGCCTGGATTTATTCATTGGCTTCATTGGACTCTTTCTATGCAGTGGAAGGAGAGACATTTCATCTTAATGGTCACTTTGAAGTACGTCTATAACCTGGTGTATTATGCAACAGATGAAACCCACAAGAGAAAGGGGGTGATACCCATCAGAGAGTAAGTACCCGGCCAAACACCACCCGTCTATTGGCTGTTTGTCTGGGCTTCTTGTCCGGCTTGCAAGCTCTGTTCTGTCTTGTGATTGGTGCTTTCACCCCCAGGATCAAAGAGGTCATGAAAGGTTCCAACTGCAACGTGGGCGATGTCTCCTCCATCATGATGATACACATGTGCAAATCTGAGAATGTGCTGGTGATTTGGACAAAATATCGGAAATACTACCTGATGAACAAGGATAAGTAAGTAGATAAGTAAGTAGATAAGGAAGTAGATAAGGAAGTAGATAAGGAAGTAGATAAGTAAGTAGATAAGTATGTAGATAAGTAAGTAGATAAGTATGTAGCCGGCAGGCTCTGGGGGAGTTGCTGGTCTGTAGGATTTCTGAGTTCTGATTTGTTGGATTTAGAGGCAGCCAATTCCCCACTGGATTGAGCTGGAGTTGCCAGTTGGTTTATCACTTCACTAACCTACAGCCGAGCCTTCCAGATATTGTGGGGGCTGCATATAAAGGCTTGCTTTATTTCTAGGGGCCCCACCCTCTCTAATACTATTGTTTGTACTCGCAGAGAGGAGATAGAAGCCTGGTATCAGCATCTTACTACTGTCCTCCAGTGGCAACAGCACCAACAGGGTCCCCATCCAGAGCTTTCTCTTCCAACCCCTGTCCCAGAGACCTCCTCTTATGTAAGTCCTGCTCTTGGGCTGAATTTGGGAATTTTGGGAAAAGAATCATTTTTCCATGTTTCCCTTGAATGACTTTGTTTCCCTTGCAGGAACCCAGAGTTCCCCCAGCACAACCCAATCCTCATGATCTCTGGCCTTCGTCACATAAACAAGGAATGCAGTGGTATCTGGATCTCAAGGTTCAGTATCCAAACACTGACTGTTGTAAGCTGGGGGGGGGGCAGTTAGCTCTAAGCAGTGGCCAAGGGGTGTAGGTAGAAGCCACTATATCTTACTCTTTGTGTGGGCTGCTGCTTTAGGGACCACCACACCCACACCCTTCGTCCCCCAACCCCAGCCACAAACCCCTCCAACCCTCCCCTCCCCCGCACCTATCTATTTCCTTCTTGCGTCTATGACCACGGAGGTCGGGGGCAGCTACAATAGCGAGTCTAGGCCGATGGGGCCCACTGGGTTTTTTTCCAGTGTCCATCTGACCCAGTCCAACCCTCTACACAGTCGGTATCATTGAGTAATTGAACAATGGTCAGGCTGCAGAACCCTACCTTGTACCTTTTACTGAACCTGTTTGTGGTTACTGTGGTTACTGCAGAGCTGAAAACCTGCTCCCATGAATACTGAGCTGCCTGGATTTAGCAGTGCTGCATTCACAGGGGGCAGGTGTTATAAGAGGGTGTCCCCCCCAGTTTTATTATTATTGTACATTATTGTGATGTGCAAGCTAAGCAGTAGTAACTGGTACATACAGCAGAGCCAGGGCTGTCCCATTAACAACACTGAGGAAATGTGCAATTAGGCAATAACCAGGGTAACCAATGAAATGATAAGCAATGGGGGTCAGTAATGGGTCCACTTTAACCCCCTCCCTATGTCCCTATGTTCCAGTATCAGTTTGTGTTCTTTGTGTCCTCATTGCTTCATCCTTGTGTTTGTGTTTCAGGGCAGACCAATCACTTACCCCAACTTACTCCAACCCAAGAACAAGAAAAGTGTAAGTTACAATGCAGTCTCTTTGCTCAACTCCCCGGCCTATACTCCAAACTTAGTATAAGTCCTTGTGCCCCTACTTGGCCCAGTTTGGGGTGGTACCATGTTATGTCTCCAATACTGTGCAGAAAGGAAAGTCCAGTCAATGCAGCGGCTGAGGAGGGCAGGTCTCTGTACCATCAATTCTTTATTTAAATACCGAAACCTGCAACTGCAAAATACATATTTTAAGAAGCTTTGCCATATCCATTATTGGGTTAATAGTTATGTGTCAGGTGCCTCTGGCTGTTTATATTGCTCTGCTGGTTCTGATTCCTGATACATTGTAGCTGACTCGGAGAGCTGACTTCTGCTACATTGTTTCAAGAGGGATAAACATATAAATCATCAAGACAAGCAAACGCAAGACTTCATTGTTTTCGGGAGTGTTGTGGTCAAATATGCCAACGAAGGTGCAATCAGAGCAAGGGCAAGGTATAGGGCACGCTAATACCATCCATATGTCATAGTGATGGGAAAAAAAAACCTTAAAGGGGTTGTTCACCTTTGAGTTAACTTTTAGTATAATGTATAGAGCGATATTCTGAGCAATTTGCAATTGGTTTTCATTTTTTATTGTGTGTAGTTTTATAGTTATTTAGCTTTTTATTCAGCAGCTCTCTAGTTTGCAGTGTCAGCAATTTGGTTTCTACGGTACAAATTACCCTAGCAACCCTGCATTGATTTGAATAAGAGACAGGAATATGAATAGGAAATGGACTGAATAGAATGATAAGTAATAAAAAGTAACAATAACAATACATTTGTAGCCTTACAGAGCATTTGTTTTTAGATGGGGTCAGTGACCCCCATTTGAAAGCTGCAAAGAAACAGAAGAAAATTGCAAATCATTAAAAAAAACTATGAAAAATAAATAATGAAGACCAATTGAAAAGTTTCTTAGAAACTCTTTGGCCCTTCTACAACATACTAAAAGTTAATTTGAAGGTGAACCACCCCTTTAAATTTACGCCACCTATAATCTTCTTTTAGTGATGGGCGAATTTATTCAGGGCGAATTTATTCAAGGCAAATTCCCGCGATTCGACGCAGGCGAATTAATTTGCGAAACGCTGGCAAAATTTTGGGCATCCAAAAAATGGAGGCTCACATCCAAAACGAGACGTGGCGGCGTTTTGTGAACTTCTCGAAGCGAGGCGCCGCCGATTCGCCCATCACTATCCTCTTTACCTAAATTCATGTATTTTCTATTTCCAGACTGAGATCAACCGATCTTATACAAATCCAGAGGAATTCCAACGGCCGGTCCATGAACAACTTATAAATCCAATGTTAAACTTTCAGGTATTTCTTTTTGCTTTGTAGACTCACTAATAGGAAATGTATCAGTGGGTTATTACTGAGCAGACTCAAGGGCAACTGGTACTTGTTAGGAATTATTTTTATAGAACTGGGATTTGTGCTCCCCAGAAGTCCAGCGAATGTAATATCCCTTTAATAGTCCACAAGGCAGATTGCAAGCTTTAATGGCTGTGTGTGATACTTGTTAGCAGCCTTAATAAAGTATTTATTTTATTTTTCCTTTTGTGAAGATAACAAAGGAGGAAGCCAGCTCTGTGCCACTGGACTCTGAAAGTGATACAGTGAGTAACTTTTATTCTGTCTTTATATGGGGGGGGGGGGGTGTAACGAGGGACTGCAGCTTTTACTCTTGAACACAGTGACTTGTGACTTTAAAGGGATACTGTCATGGGAATTTTTTTTTTCAAAAACACATAATATTGATGCTCCAGCAGAATTCTGTACTGAAATCCATTTCTCAAAAGAGCAAACAGATTTTTTTATACTCAGTTTTGAAATCTGACATGGGGCTAGACATATTGTCAGTTTCTAAGCTACCCCAAGTCATGTGACTTGTGCTCTAATTAACTTCAGTCACTCTTTACACATGCCTCCCAATTGTCCCTTTTTCAGAGGGACAGTCCCTCTTTTGAGAGCTCAACCTGCAGTCCCTCATTTGTACTGTACAGTCCCTCTTTTCTTTGCACTGAACAGCCAGAAAAAGAAACAAAGTTTCTAACTTAATTGGCTTTTGGCAGAGAGCCCATAACAGCTAACAGGTGTAAATAAGATACTTTGTAACAATTTTGAGATAAGAAATTAAGTAATTGTAACAGTTTAGATAAGGAGAAATAATTTTAAACTTGCATAACCTGACAAATTTTGTAAACTGAACATGGTAATTAGGGGGTGTGGTCACACAAATGGGCGTGTCCAAAAAGTAGCCATGCTACAAGAAAAACAAAACGTTGTCCCTCTTTTTACTTCCAAAATGTTGGGAGGTATGTTTACTGCTGTACTGCAAGTTGGAGTGATATCACCCCCTCCCTTCCCCCCACCCAGCAGCCTAACAACAGAACAATGGGAAGGTAACCAGATAACAGCTCCCTAACACAAGATAACAGCTGCCTGGTAGATCTAAGAACAACACTCAATAGTAAAATCCAGGTCCCACTGAGACACATTCAGTTACATTGAGTAGGAGAAACAACAGCCTGCCAGAAAGCAATGTAGAACTAGTACCGCTGTGTGTTCAGTGTATAATAACCGCAATTCCATATCACTGCAGAGGGAATCGGACCCCCAGGAGAACAGTGAGCCTGACAGTGATGAGGAACTTTCCCATGAAAATGGTCAACCCAGAAGAGTGTAAGTACTTACCTGCGCTACACACACGGTGGGGATGACTTATGAATGTAGTACCCATAGCAACCAATCAGCAAATTCATTTTCACTAAAGATTTGATTGGTCAGTGTGGGTAATTGTATTGGTAAAAGTGCAGTCACATTAGCCACTTAACCCCATTTATTAGTTCATTTCCTTGAAACTAGATGCTTTTCAGAAACATTTCTGCACTGCTGGTTCTGATTTTCAAAATAATGTAGCAGAAGCCAGATCACCCCCAGCCATGTCTTACCCAATGCCTCACATGGTCTGTGAGATGAATACATTATTGTTTAGTGTTAGTATCATTTATCATGCATTAAATATCAATCCACCTGCAAGATTTTAACCATTGCTGTTTGAGGGAGTGTTTATAACAATGCACCCCCACATTTATTTCATACTGCTAGTGTTCACACCTTCCAGAAGAAAAAAGTGATTGTCCTCACGGAAGACGTGAAGAACGGCTTAGAGGTTCAAGAATGTTTATAGTAAGTGAACACCCATCTATGCAATGTATACCCCACCTACACTCGTACTAAATACAAAAATATGGGTACTCCTGTAGAATCAGACAAATGAGTACCAGAAAGGAAGTAGAGACAGACACATGAGTACCAGAAAGGAAGTAGAGACAGACACATGAGTCACAGAAAGGGAAGAGCTGGATTTTGATCTAAGACTAGTAATTATATTCACTGGGGAAGGGGGTCCCTTTGAAATATGCACTCCCCAGTGAATAACATGTATACTAAGAAGTCAAAATGTAAAGTAAGAACATAAAAAACAACTCAAATTGTCTTTATTTCCATCTTTATAGTGTCACTAAGTGGAATCCCCCTAATGACACGGGCTGCCACTTTAACAAGGGGGATCTCATTTACGCCATCGATGGTTACAGGCTGAACAGTCGGCAGATGCTGTTGGACATGCTGAAGTGCTGCACAGAGGAAGAGGTGAGTGTTGGGCTGCTATAGAGTAACATAGGTTTCAGTTCTTCCCTCTGTTCAGAGGTTCAGGTATATAAGGAAATCCTGGTTCTTCTGTGGCCCTTTGGTTATCAATGGCAGGTGGGTTCCCCAATATCTCGTTCAGGTGTCAGTTGTATAATAAGTTCATTGTCTTTTAGGTGACCCTGACTGTGCTCCGTAGCAGGGTGGCACCTCACTTCCATACAATGGGCTGCTCCTGCACTTCCCCTGGCACCAACGCTGAAGCTTTCCATTAATTTAGATTGGTCCTTTGTCCTCCTTCCCTAAAGAAGCCAAGGGAGAAGGAAGCCCAGGCCAAGCTGGATATACAGTTATGCATTTGCTGTGAGGTCTGTAGGGAACCAAGTCATGAAGCAACGGATCTCACATATCAATATGGGACCAAACGGAACTCCTGCTGCTGCTGAACACTTTAGATTTAACCTCTCTAGTGACGTCTATGGGATTTTCAATGCATATTGATCAAATGCTGAACTCTAACTTCCGTGGTGTATTAGGGGTAGGGTTATAAAAATAACCCTAATACTATGCTGAACTCTAATTTCACACTTAATAATCTACCTCTTGTCTCGTATATAATATATATCAGCACTATCATGGCCTATGATTAAGTGCTGAGAAGCACGAAACGCGTCTGGCTTGTGGGGTAATGTGTCTTTTTGTGCATTAATAAATGTATATTTTTTTACATAGCATTTGTCTATATTGTATTACCTTGGTTAGACCACCAGGGGTCTCTAATATGCCATGCTCGTTAGATTACATTATTTAATGTTTGTTCCTTGATGCCACATTCTATATTACTATATGAAAAATGGTTAAATACTAATGGGCAACAGTCTGTGTTCTACTCCTCTCCCTGTAACTCAACTTTTTTTGCTCAATGCACTGTGTAGATACAGCAGTAGATGAACTACAACTATCTGCAATTGCACTTTTAGGAGGCAATTAGCACAGAAGCTTGCACTTTATCATTTAGGCATTATATCCACTTACTACACTATACAGCCTCAAACACAAAGCATTAAACATCCCAAAAGAGTCATTGCAGCAGTGTGGTATAGCGAGTCCTTACCTGCTGCATATTTATATCCGCCCTAAACTGGACCTGAATTTGCTGCTAAATTGCTCAAGCGCAAACGTCCTTAGCAGCCAATCAGCAGCAAGACTGGATCAACTACAAGTTAGAACACAAAAGCAAAGATTTGATTGGCTGTTTATGATACAGAAAGCCCCTCCTTCTTGCCCCCCCCCCCACCCATCACCAGTTACATGTAGAACACAATGGTGCCAAATTCTGTTGGAGCAGAAAAGAATTCTGGTTCCGCTGAGGGAACAGCTGTACCTACTCAAACCAGGTTTTTTTTATACAGTGACCCTATTTTTTATAAAATTTCTCTTTTTGTTTTTACACTGTTGTATAAGCTCTGAGCCTTTGGGTGTTTTAAAGGAGGAGGAAAGTCTGAGTTGCTGGGCGTTACTAGTGATTTACACTTTCCTTACACTAAGGGCACAACATGAAGTGTAGAATATGTAGTAGACTATTTACATTGAGACAATCAGTAAATGTTCATTATAATTCGCTCATGTTGCTGCTCAAACCTCCACTTCATTGGTTGTGTGATACAATTATTTACAGGTCTCTGTAATGTGTCAGTACATACACATGTATGATCCTTGTTATGTTTATACTTTTATATTTGTATTTTTATTGCTGAAATAAACTTCTCTAAATGATTAAAAGCTTCTTTTATTTAACATTCCATTCAACGCTCAGCTTCCTACCCCCAAAATTAATAATATAGTTGTAGATACAGTAAATGAACATTTCTGTACAGACTATGAGCAAACTTAGGGACTGTTCCTGCTGAATTGTGCTTAGTACA
>CM044443.1:2943527-2954533 GCA_024363595.1 Xenopus borealis
TTTTTTTTTTTTTTTTTTTTTAATATTTACATGATTTTCTAGTAGACAAAGCATGGGGATTCAAATTACAGAGAGATTTGTTATCCACAAAATCCCAGGTCCCAAGCATTCTGGATAACAGGTCCCATAGCTGTACTAAGAATATACAGACAACAGGGAGTTCTTCCTACCAGATCAGTGTTGTGGTGCCTGAGCTGTTCCAACTGGCTGTGCAGTTCACTCTCGCTGAATGTCAGTTTGTCTAGTTGAGATTGCAGGGAGTTGCTCTCGGACTGGAGCTGAGCGTTCTTACTGGTGAGTTTCTCTGTGAATCCCAGCAGCTCCGATTCCCTTGTCCGGCTGCCCTCGATGTCGCTTTGCAGGTCTGAGATGACGGAATTCAGGCTGCCAAGTTCTTCCCGCAAACCTTCCATTTCTTGTTTGTCCCTAGAAGTACACGAAAAACTCAATTTAGTAAACAATCCATGACACACAGGAGAGTTGTGCACTAGTACTGCTAAATACATCATTTGCTTTCATTTCCATCATTGCCCCCAGCCCACTTGTCTGCAGTTTGCACTTTTATTGGTGCATTTCCTACCAAAATGTACTTTTATTACAAGATGTGCATTTCCATCATGGTTGTAATCCTGTTTGCATTTGGCTCTTTTATTGGTAAATGTGCTTTTATTTCCATCACTGTTGTGACCCTGTTGTTAGTATTTTGCACTTTTATTGGTACAGTTCCATTTTGTGTGCACTTCCATTAGTAAATTGTAATGTTAGTTGCATTTTGTCAGCATTTTGAACTTTTATTGACAAGTTTGCAATTTTCTTTCATTACCATTACTGTTGTGACTGTTTACATTTTTATTGGAAAATTAGCAATTTACTATCATTTCCATCATTACATCAGCCCTGTTTGTCTGTATTTTACACTTTTAACGGTACATTTAGTAATTGTCATTCACAGTATTTCCATTACGATGGCGCCTTGTTGTTGGCATTTTGCACCGCTATTGGCTCATTCCCCCATTTGCTATTTGCGTTAATTTCCATCATTGTTGTGACCTGTTTTGTATTTTTAAAAAACGGGAGATCCGCGCTGGCTTCAAAAAGGGAAAAAAAAAAATAAATAAATAAATAAAAAAAAAAAGGGAGGGGGGAAAACAGGGGGAGCAGCACTTGGTATGTGGATCCACTTGTCCACTTGAAGTTAGTCAGGGTATGGTTAAGTGCGCTGTAGATAATACAATGAAATAGAGAATCGTCGGGAGGTGTTGCAGACTTAGCCGCTCCGGTCCAAGAACCTAGCAAGAGAGATTCTAAAATAGTGCAGATCAGTGGGTAAAGCGTATGGGGGAGCAAGTCAGTTCAGCTTACCAGATTGAGGATATTCTATGCGTATATAACTCTAAACCGGCAATTGGCGGGCGAAGTCCTCAAGGTGTACAGGTGAGTAAAACAATGAATGGGAAAAGAAAGCATATATATTGCGCTTACCAGATCGAAGAGGCTTTGCACAATGTATTCAACAGCGACATATGCGATCCTGCCGAAATCCCCTGGTGTCCGCCTTCAGGTTGAAATAATTCTGCTCCGTTCCGTTGTCAGTTCTCGTTATCTTTACACCGATCGAACCTGCGTGCACTCACTTAGTAGGAGGTCTGTGTGGCTGGGCCGGTCTGGAAGTAAGCCTTCACTTTTAGTGCAGCGGCTTCTCTTTGTTGCTTCAATTAATGTTATAGCGGCTTCAGTTTTCGCCGTATTGTAATGCACAATACAATTAAATATTGTTAAAAGGTACTTTATTAGGTTACCATGTAAACCCAACGCGTTTCGTATCTCTGGATACTTCCTCAGGGGTAAAAACACACATGACCGGACATGACATTTTATCCTGTGTGTAGCTTAATTAATCAATCAATCAATTTACATAATTGTTAAATGCATTAAAAGAAAACACAATCAATCGTTTATATAAATATGTAAAAATACATTAATTAGTTAAAAAACAATTAAGATCAATTTCGATATTTAGTCCCCTTGGTGTTAAGGTTTTTAATTTGTGGATCCAGTAGGTTTCTTCCCTTGATATTTGATTAATTATATCGCTACCTCTCCAGTGGGACTTTTTTTGTACAATGCCTGAAAAGGTTAATAATGAAGGATCCGAATTATGGTGTGATTTAAAGTGTGCAGACACACTATGTGTTGCAACACCTTTTTTAATATTATTAATATGTTCGCAGATTCTTCTTTTAAGTTTTCTGCTGGTCCTCCCTATGTACTGTAATTTGCACGGGCACTCCAGGAGATAAATAACATTAGTACTATTGCAATTTATAAAACCCTTTATGTCAAACACTTCATTGGTTATGTTTGATTTAAAAGAGGAAATCTTTTTGTCATTCTTTTTGCTACATTTGCACGCCTTGCAACTGTTGCAACTAAAAAAGCCTTTATTAGCTTCATTTAAGAAGTTAGTGTTTGGCTGTCTGATAGGAATGAAGCTAGGGGTTAAAATTTGTTTTAAAGTTTGTGGTCTTTTGTAAATAATTCTGGGGTTTTCTAATAAATGTTTATCCAAATCGTGGTCTTTTTTTATCACATGCCAATGTCTTTTCAAAATCTGCTGAAACATACTGGTTAATGGTTGGTTGGAGCAAATTTGAGACCTTTCTGCAGTATTCTAATTTGTTCAGATGTTAAAGTTTTATCAGTCAGATTGTGGATCCCTAAAATGGTATCCACATTTTCCGTCTGTCTTTCACTTCTCTGTGCAAACAATTTAAAGCAAAAGGCTATACAGATGAAATTGTGAACGAAGCAAAGGGCAAATGCGACTCAAAAGAGCGATCGGAAATGCTGATGACCAAGGACAAAAAACATACAGTTAAAAAAAATGATGATACTATTCCCTTTATCACTACATACAACCAATCAACCAGGATGTTTCAGCAGATTTTGAAAAGACATTGGCATGTGATAAAAAAAGACCACGATTTGGATAAACATTTATTAGAAAACCCCAGAATTATTTACAAAAGACCACAAACTTTAAAACAAATTTTAACCCCTAGCTTCATTCCTATCAGACAGCCAAACACTAACTTCTTAAATGAAGCTAATAAAGGCTTTTTTAGTTGCAACAGTTGCAAGGCGTGCAAATGTAGCAAAAAGAATGACAAAAAGATTTCCTCTTTTAAATCAAACATAACCAATGAAGTGTTTGACATAAAGGGTTTTATAAATTGCAATAGTACTAATGTTATTTATCTCCTGGAGTGCCCGTGCAAATTACAGTACATAGGGAGGACCAGCAGAAAACTTAAAAGAAGAATCTGCGAACATATTAATAATATTAAAAAAGGTGTTGCAACACATAGTGTGTCTGCACACTTTAAATCACACCATAATTCGGATCCTTCATTATTAACCTTTTCAGGCATTGTACAAAAAAAGTCCCACTGGAGAGGTAGCGATATAATTAATCAAATATCAAGGGAAGAAACCTACTGGATCCACAAATTAAAAACCTTAACACCAAGGGGACTAAATATCGAAATTGATCTTAATTGTTTTTTAACTAATTAATGTATTTTTACATATTTATATAAACGATTGATTGTGTTTTCTTTTAATGCATTTAACAATTATGTAAATTGATTGATTGATTAATTAAGCTACACACAGGATAAAATGTCATGTCCGGTCATGTGTGTTTTTACCCCTGAGGAAGTATCCAGAGATACGAAACGCGTTGGGTTTACATGGTAACCTAATAAAGTACCTTTTAACAATATTTAATTGTATTGTGCATTACAATACGGCGAAAACTGAAGCCGCTATAACATTAATTGAAGCAACAAAGAGAAGCCGCTGCACTAAAAGTGAAGGCTTACTTCCAGACCGGCCCAGCCACACAGACCTCCTACTAAGTGAGTGCACGCAGGTTCGATCGGTGTAAAGATAACGAGAACTGACAACGGAACGGAGCAGAATTATTTCAACCTGAAGGCGGACACCAGGGGATTTCGGCAGGATCGCATATGTCGCTGTTGAATACATTGTGCAAAGCCTCTTCGATCTGGTAAGCGCAATATATATGCTTTCTTTTCCCATTCATTGTTTTACTCACCTGTACACCTTGAGGACTTCGCCCGCCAATTGCCGGTTTAGAGTTATATACGCATAGAATATCCTCAATCTGGTAAGCTGAACTGACTTGCTCCCCCATACGCTTTACCCACTGATCTGCACTATTTTAGAATCTCTCTTGCTAGGTTCTTGGACCGGAGCGGCTAAGTCTGCAACACCTCCCGACGATTCTCTATTTCATTGTATTATCTACAGCGCACTTAACCATACCCTGTTTTGTATTTTTAGTGGACATTTTTCAATTTTTGCAACCCTGTAGTTGGCAATTTGCACTTTTATTGGTACATTTTCCATCTATCAACACTTTTATTGGTAAATTAGCAATTTGCATTAATTTCTATCACTGTTGTGACCCTGTTTCCATTTTTTGGTAACTTTGCAATTTTTGCGGCCCTGTTGTTTGCACTTTCATTGGTACATTTCTTATAATTTTCATTCACTTTTATTGGTACATTTGCAACTTACCTTAATTTCCATCATTGCAGCAGTCCTGTTGTCTGCATTCTGCACTTTTATTGGTACATTTCTTATCAGTATTCAATTTTAAATTTGCATTCACGTCAATTACTTTTGCGGTCCATCATTGCTTCAGACCTGTTGCGTTTGCACCTTGTTGTTTGTATTTTGCACTTTTACTGGTACATTTTCTGTGTGCACTTTAACTGGTAAATTTGCACTTTTATTGCTAAATTTGAAATTTTTGTGGCCTGTTAGTTTGCATTTTGCACAGTAAATGTGATATCTGCATTCATTTCCATTGTTGCTACAGTCCTCTTGTCTGTATTTTGCACTTTTATTTGGTAATTTTACTATTTTTATTGGTATAGATCATTTCTGAACTTTTATTTGTAAATTTGCAATTTCCATTCACTGTTGCTGCCTGGTGTTTTAATTTTGCACTTTTATTGGTAATTTTGCACTTTTTATTGGTAAACTGCCTATCTGTGTGCACTTTTGTGCCATACCTCTGATGTTGCTCCTCTTGCAGATCCAGAACCTTGGCCTTGTCCTGTAAATTCTGGATTTCAGCCTTTTGTCGGTTAATCAGTTCTTTATACTTGGATAATTCTTCCTCCGTCCTCAGACGCTCTGCTTCCAAGCACTTTACCTGGGTGACAAAGCACAGTTAATAAGTGTCATTCTCTCGCTACCTTGAGACAGACAAGTGACAGGAACTAAATGGAGCGTTACATGGTTTGTTAACAGAGCCCTGACGGACCATTTCAAAGATGTATAAACATTCTTTTAATAGGGAATGATTAAACAGGAAGAGGGGGACTAGCCACCCTGTGGGCTGCTACGCAGTTCTTCCTGTCTGTGTACATATATTTATGGAAAAATATCAAGTAAAAGAGAAACTATACCAATTTGTGCCTCTGCTCCCCATTTTTTTTCCTGCTATTTCATAGCTCTGGGCTGTCACTTACATGAGCTTAATGAGCCACTTACAATATACAGCATAAATAAACAATAGAACATTTTCAGTACAAGGCTGGATGATGATTTCCCCCGACCTCTACACTTAGAGTCTCAAGAGAAGCCCATAACTTTATTATGCCATCACCTATGTGTGGCCAGTCCCTGATTTCAGGACAAGACGAGTACCTTTGTGCGAAGTGTTCGGAGCTCATCCATGCCTTCTGTAAATGTCCTTTTCAGGTCATCCAACTCTTTAATCTTTGCCTGATGCACCTTTATCCATGAACAGGAAGAAGGAGATAAGTGGAAATAGCAATATGATACAAGGCAGGCTTATTAAACATGGCATCAATGTATGCAGAATTCAAGACCTGAAAATGCAAAATCTGACAAATGAAACACATTGAGATGCACCAAGCAATGAACTATAATCACCTCCAGATGGTCCGATTTCTCCTGCATTTGCCTCTCCAGTTCCACTTTGGTTATTTTCAGCTTTACATCTAAATCGTTGGATTTCACTTCTTCAGACTCCTGGAGGGAAACAAAATTAAACTAGTTCAGTGATTTGTATTGCATCTGGGCCATATCAACATGGACTCCTGCAATCGGTCCCCTCGGGAGCCAAGAGGATCTGTCTTGTTTCTTTGTGTAAATAAAATGAAGTGTGTTAATCTCTCAACATTCCTACAGATTACGAATAACAGTTTTAGAAAGATTTTTATCATACAGTTTAAAATTGAATGAATTGATTACAATGCAAAGGCTGAGTGCTCTATGAGTTTGATTCCGTAAACTTATTTAAATACAGGGGGCCTCATTTATAAACCCTGGACAAATTTGCAACTGGGCAGTAACCCATGGCAAACAATCAGGTTCTCTTTCATTGCTCAACTCAAAAATATAAACTACCCGTTGCTCAAGTATTCATTTTGGGGGTAGGGTTTTTCTTTAAGCTTTTGCCTGGCATTTTTTTTTTTTGCTAGCTCATGTAAAGTTGCTCTGTCTCAGTTAGACCCCGAATACTTCAGCACCAGATATGGACCCCAGGAAAGCCAAGCCCCTAACAGGACGTCACAAGGAGGCATACAGCAATTGGCTGGACTTCACTGGACATGGCTGCCCCCTCAGCACCCATAGACTGCAGCTTTCCCCTGTCTCAGCTCAAAGACCCTTTTCAGCACAGGGTGTCCTACCAGATATTCTGCTCAAAATGTTGCAGTATTAGCAATCACTATTCGGCAAAGCATTGGGCACAAACTCTGCCTACACCAAAAACGTTACAGCTTAATTGGAAATCCAACAGAGCAGTAGCACAAGATACGGACAGCATACAAATACAATCATTATATAGCTTGAAAAAAAAACAACATCTTTTCATCATATATTTTTACGGGCTTCTGTAAAGCATTTCTGATTATTTACTAATGGGAGAGTTACTTTTGGCTTAATGCTCTGGTGCCTATGCAGTAGAGAGGGTATTATAAAAAGCCAGGTTTATTGGCATAGCTCCAGCATAGCAGCATTTAAATGCTTTCTATTTAGAAGAGCAAATAATAGATAGAAGGCAGCTGACAGCAAAGGATTAGAGAAGATTTTACAGCAAACTTTCGATTTCAGATAGTACTGCTAAACAGCATCAATAACCTGAATAGCCTGTTAAAAATATGAGATAATTTGCCTTTAAATATGCTGTGTTTTTCCATTAGTTTTAGGGGTTAATTAAAACTGCTCATACTTTATATGACTTGATCATTTCCTGACAGTTCCGGCGTATTTGGTCTGCTTCTTCTCTTGCTTGATTTAGCTTCACTGTGGTGTTTTGAAGTCGATCTTTGGTTTCCTGTAAAGGAATAGAAACAACAGGCTAGTTATAAAAATAAAAAGACAAAAGTTTCCACTAGCCTGCAAGTCACTTCCTTGCCGTCTGGAGAAAAGGAAACAATAGCTGCACTTTCATCAGCCACATGAGGTGGAATAAATGGAAGCACGGCATTATATTCATACTTATGTCTAATGTCACACATACAATGCACTTCTGTGTATGGGGAATCTGACAATCATTGGCCTAATGGTGGCCATACACAGGCCGTTATAAGCTGCCAACAGATAAAGTGTATGTGGTACTCTGATGGGCTTCCTTGATCAATAACTGGATGATGTTGATCGGGTAGATTTAAAAATTCCATCGAATTGAGGAGCGCATCAATTCATTGATGTGGTCTTTGCTCTGAAATACTCCTATTCTCCTCAGTGTGATCAGATTGTTGGGCTCTAAGGTACATAATTGGACCAGTCCGATATCTGGGAGAGATCCGCTCATTAGGCGTTTTCGCCAAACAAGCAGATCTCTATATGAAAGGCCGATTTTAGTCATCAAGATTGGTACCTTGTTTGCTTAACAGCAAACACTTGTCAAGGGCTTCCCCTAGGGATAGAAAGTGACATTCCCAGAAGCTACCCTGTGCTGGAACTTAATTAAAGCCTAAATCTATAGACCCCTAATACATCCTATGACCGAGTGATTGGCTGCAAGATACGGGTTTTGTTTGAAGATGGACACACGTTGGAAAGGGAATTCAAAGAAGGTCATAGTGATTGGCTGCATAATGAGAACTGCAGTCAGACAATCAGAAATACAGCATAATTGCCCCTTGGGCCCATAGTCTTAGCAAATGGTAAATTTGTTTGGAACAAGACAAGTTTTCTTTCCTGTATTAACCAAGAGAGTCTTAAAGTAGGGTTCAAGAAGTCAGCTAAGCCTAATAATACTGACCTTGTGTGTTTCCAGTTCTGTTTTTAGCTTGTTGTTGGCCCATTTTACTTTAATGGCATAAGAGTTCACTTCTTCCTTAAGTTTTTCAATGTCTCGGTTCTGTCGGCTGGTTTCACTCTCCTTTATTTAAAAAAGAAAAGCAAGAAATTGTTCCTGAGGCAGAGCTGGCATCTGTAGCAGTCACTCAACTCCATTCCCACTGAATTTCCATTTAAGCTACCAGAAGAAAAGACTTGATAGAGGACATAGGCAAGAAGAAATAAAGATCTGCCCTCACAATCTACTGAGATTGTAACCAGAGAGGATTTTACTTTTCCCTTCTTTAGAGGATTTGTTCAGAACTGCATTCATGGCTTACTCACATCATTCTCCGATTTGGGTGCAGCAGATTTTACATTATCACTGATATTTATGTATTCTACAATCCACACAATTACTTTTAGCTGCCACAGTATGGCAACAGGCAAATGCTATTTACATTTTAATATCTCAGTTGCCATGCACTAATAGATCTGCTCATCTGGTCAGGTGCCTCTTTAAGGCAAATGCCACACAGGGCAGATTCTTGTCCAGCAGAAAAATGGAGGCTGAGAATCCGCCTCTAATATGGCATTAGCAGTCTTTCCTGAATGCACTCAGAACCACTCCATCAACCCAGGTGCAGGCACATGCAGCGGATTTCTGTGTGGAATTGAGTGTGCATGCATTCTGATGATAACATCTGCTGCATGTACCTGCATCAGGCCAAAGCAGTGATTGTGGGTGTAGGCAAGGGAGAAGGCTGGTGGCATCATAGGGGCCGATTCTCAGACTGTGTTTTTCCACAGGTTGAGGATTAACCCCATGTGGCATTAGTCTAAGGGCACTGTACCTGGTAAAAACCCCAGTGCAATGTTCGCCCAGTAATTAGTAGCTTTGTGACGGGTATTAGGAAATTCTGATTCAGAAATGCAGCATTCACCATTTCTGAACAGCAGTTGTGGATACGCCATTGAATTGAATGTGAAGCGAAATTTATTATGTTGGCACTATATAAATACATGTTAATAAAGGGTTAATAATGTTTCCACACAACAAAAGCGTAACTAATGAAGGGAGAGGGACAATAGAATTGCTTTGTGTCCCAGCAGTTGGCGAGTCTGCTATTCCTATAGTTGCACCCCTATGTACTTGCCGTACCATAGAAAATAGAAAACCACAGACTATTACAATAAAGAGGTTCAGTTGCCACCTACCTTAGACTCACAGAGCTGGTGTAATCGTCCCTTTTCCTGAGTGAGAAGTTTGATGCGGTTACTGCTCTTCTCAATCTCCTTATTTGCCTCCCTGAGTTTGCGCTCCAGCACTTCCTTCTCCTTCCTCAGATCCAGAGATTCTTTTTCTCCTCGAACATACTTCATAACCATCGCCTCTTTCTCTTGGCGTGCCTCTTCGCATTTTTTGTTTGCCTAAAATAAACCGCTGATAAATTGCCAGTTTCATAGCTGTTTCTGAGTCACACAATGGGCCCAACATTAACTGCCAAGTTAGAGGGTAGTTTAGATAAGAAACACTTGCACAAGCACATCCTGTAATCCATGATGGAAGTGTAGGGAAACCCCATAATGAATGGGTGAACTCCACAGTTGCCTTGTTTTACCAAAGGCATGGAGAAACCCTCTCTTGCCAAACAAGAACATCTTTGTATTGCCTTCTAAAGTAGTTTAATGACACTATGAGACAATTTAATGAATACTCATTATAGCCTTACTCACATCTTTATCAATTATATTTTTATCTACCAGTATCAGTGCTTGCTCCCATTATTAATCATACAGCATTTTTCACAATTTCCACTATCCATGAATTTCTAGTTAGAGTGAATAAATCATTCCGATTTCTGGTTACAGTTTAAAAGACAGTCAGTACCAGGGCTTGCTTATTTAGTTTCAGGCAAGCTGAAAGTTGCACACGGATGATTCATTAACTGCATATTTTAAAATGTAGCCTCTGCTTACATACTCATGTTTGCCTTTCATGTCTCTCCAGGCTTTCTACTTCCTTTCTAATTGGAAATGCAAATGGAGAGCCGTATAGATAGAGTTTATTTGTCTGGATAAAATACAGGTAGCTGGAAATCCATTTTAAGTGAAGGACAACAAAAAGGACTGCAATGCTAATAGAAGAACAAACACTGATATAGAACACAATGGGAGACTAGCAGGTCTGGACTGGGAGTCAAAATAGGCCCTGGCATTTCAAGTACACATAGGCCCAACCAGCCCCCCCACGAGCCCACTCCAGTGACCGTCTATGGCATCTTACAGCAGCCCCTCTGGCATTTGCCAGAACTCACAGAATGCCAGTCCAGGCATGCTTAATAGGGTTGTTCACTTTTATATTAAACATGCTGTAGACTAGAGGAATATTTGGAGACAATTTGGATTTGGTCTCCATTTTTCATTATTTTGTATTTTTGTTAAGCAGCTGACAAGTTTGTAATTTAAACAGTTATCTGGTTGCTAGGGTCCAATTTAACATAGCAACCAGGCAATGGTTTGGAAGAGAGAGACAGGAATATGAAAGATAACTAAGAAAAGATAAATAACAAAAAGTAACAATGACAATAAAATAGCAGCCCCACAAAGGACTATTTTTTTGGTTGCTGGGGTCAGTGACCCCCCCCCCCCCC
>CM044443.1:2956888-2978430 GCA_024363595.1 Xenopus borealis
GGGTCCTTTTGAAAATATGGATGAATGAATTTTTGACCAACGCACCATCTAGAGAAGCAAATCAGAAGGAAAGACAACAGTCATTGGATGGTGCTAATAGTTGGGAACCCCTCTAGTGATTTTATTCCCTATTCCCTCACTGGATACCCTGGGGTTCAGTCAGTGAACACCCCTTCCTGCTTATTTGCATACACAGTTGAACAAAAAGTGGAACCTTAACAAAAAATACAGCTCTTCAGTCTACTGCATGTGTCAGCCCTGGGATTTTGAAGAAAGATGAAGTGCAAGAAGACGTTTGCTTCGTGGTACTCAATGAAAAGAACCCCAGGCCGGTACAAACAGGGTATCAGGCAGGTGACTACAATCACTTGGGGGTGCGCAACCTTTGCCAACCCCAAGTGGTTGTGACTTTCCTTCTCCTTTAACTAAGGGCTAAAGGAAACTACAATGCAAATTAGATGTTAAAAAAAATATGTTATAAATGATTTGAAAACCAAAGATAAAGAAAATTAAGAGGATGTTTAATACGTTTCTCATAGAAGGACAACTAGTGTTACCTGCTCCGTCCGGAAGGCCATCTCCTTGTGAAGCTGCTGAATGGCATTCTTGGCGGAGGAATCCTGTGCCACAAGTTTATCTTTAGACATTTTCAGCTCTTTGTGGAGTTCTTCCATTTTCACTTCCAGCTGTGGGAACAATTGGAGATTGTTACAACCTGCTCAGTTGCAAAGTACTAGAAGGGAAAGTCAAGGGATGGGTCGCTACGAACCTAAATAACCATTTGGAAAGTTGTGCTAGACTAAGGTGTTATATTATGCCCAATGGCCTACAAGGCATTCCTGCCATTTTGGAGTTTTTAAAGAAGGAAAGGGTAAAACTAAGTAAGCTTTATCAGAAAGGTCTATATAAATACACCAGTAAACCCTCAAAGTAATGCTGCTCTGAGTCCTCTGTCAAAAGAAACACAGTATTTCTTTCCTTCTATTGTGTCACATGGGCTTCTGTATCAGACTTTGTTCTTTCAGTTTAAACCTCCATGGCTCTGGCTCTCCTCCTGCTGTAATCAGAGCCCAGAGCTATGAGTGAGTAGGGAGAGATGTCACAAGAAGTTAATATGGCAGCTGCTATCCTACATGAACACACAGAGCTTCTAGAGCTGTTATGCAGGTATAGTAATGGATTTCACAGAATAAATAGTGTTATAGTTGCACTATTGCAGCTAATCTATTGGCAATAAACTGTTGCAGTAGCTTTCCTACTCCTTTAAGATACAAGGTGTTATTTCCGGCCGCGGGTGATTCAGCATTCCTTTACTGCTGTGCCAGCATTCCATGGACAGGGTTTACTAGAATATATCATCGCATTTTCTAATGGTAATACAAGCCATTCTGTGCCATTCCATTAAAAACTCTCTCCTCCAACTGACAGCTGGAGAAACATGGGTCCTCAAAAGCCCCAATGATTCAGTGATCTTCAAACTTGGCCCTCCAGCTGTTAAGGAACTACAAGTCCCACAATGCAATGAAGGAGTCGGACAGCCACAATCAGGCAAATGCATTGTGGGACTTGTAGTTCCTTAACAGCTGGAGGGCCAAGTTTGAGGATCACTGCCTGGTCATGTCCAGAGACACTGCACCAAATATAATTATTAGCTACTAAGACAGTGCCTAAAAAATATAGTACAGGTGAGGATTCTGCGCCCAAGTGTTGCCTTGATTCCACTAGTATGAGGCCAGTGCAAGGGTGCAGCATTTGCCTTATCTAATATAAAAGCACAGGATTTTATTACACACACGACTATGACTTTGAACTCTGCACAAAGACAGAACAAGTCTTAACATCCCACATTGTGCGTTCAAATAGGTGTGTCAATAAGAAGTAACACAAGGCCTGACCTATATAGAGTACAACTGACGCAAGTGCAGAAATAATGGGGTTGGTATGATCAAGCCACTAATTTGTTTCCCTACATAATATTACAAATAATTAAATATATTCTCTTGATATTAAAGGAGCAGAGCCATCAACGAATGAAAGTTCATTTCCTGAGAAGAAAAGAAATATCTTGTAACGTTGCTCTGCTCAGAAAATGAAGTTCGCGAACTGCAAAGAATCATCTGACATTTCTCGTTAGTTTCCAAAAGAGCAGCATCACCAGGCATTTATTTTCTCAGGAATTATATTTTTAGCCAACTGTAGCCAGTTATCGGATATGGCCAAAAGGCAGCATTTTTTTTTTTTTTAATCCAGTAAACTCGTCTTAAAAACTAGAAAATAAAAATCAGAATTACGGAAAACGCCGTCTCCCATAGACTCCTTTATTATCAAACAATCAAAATTTGTAAAAATGATTTCCTGTTTCTGTGTAATAATAAAGCAGTAGCTTGAACTAAAAAATTCTAAGTCATTCTTTTTGGAGGTAAAACCAGCCTATTGGATTTATTTAACGCTTACATGATTTTCTAGCAGACAAAGTATGAAGATCCAAATTACAGAAAGATCCGTTATCCGGAAAACCCCAGGTCCCAAGCATTCTGGATAACAGGCCCCGTACCTATAACTGTCTGACTGTATATATATTAGGGATGCACCGAATCCACTATTTTGGATTCGGCCGAACCCCCGATTCCTTCCCGAAAGATTTGGCCGAATACCGAACCGAATCCGAACCCTAATTTGCATATGCAAATTATGGGTGGGAAGGGGAAAAAATTTTTTACTTCCTTGTTTTGTGCCAAAAAGTCACGTGATTTAGCTCTCTGGCCCTAATTTGCATATGCAAATTAGGATTCGGTTCGGCCAGGCAGAAGGATTCGGCCGAATCCGAATCCTGCTGATAAAGGCCGAATCCCGAACCGAATCCTGGATTCGGTGCATCCCTAATTATATATATATATATATATATATATATATATATATATATATATATAATGTTCAGAAGGTACCTTGATAAAGGCCCTAATGTGGGCCGAAACGTTGGACACGTGAGTGACACAGAAATAAATCACTTTGAATGAAAAACTGGTGTGCTGGTCCATTTACAAAATATATATATATATATATATATATATATAAAACAGCAGTAAGTTATAGGCTCTAAATTTAGAAGAGAGCAAGTGCGCAAGATAGACTTCTGCTACATTGTCCCTGGAGTCAGAAGCAGAAATGAATGAACAATTGTTGCTTTCAGTAGAGATTACATTTACATATATAGCATTAAAACCTCTTATTTTAATGAATGGATATTTGTAAATAGATGCTAAATTTAGCTTGCTATTTTTAATTTGCAGGTAAAGGGTGTGCCCAGGGCAGGTCAGGTTACATTCCATCAATTAAGAACAGGTTACACATGACAGACATGTCACCAGCCCAATGTTTCCTGGTTTAAAGTGATACTGCCGCAAGATTTCAAGGGAAGACTAAAGGGCAACCTATACTTACAAGTGGCAGTTCGTCATCTCTGCCTGTAATGAAGTCAGTCCTCCTCCAGGTCTGTTTATTGGCTGGGTTCTGCAACATGTCTTTGACAATATGAGAATATAAACAGCCAGACAGATACTGCTTCAATATCATTCATTGAAATGACCGGTTATCCAGAATGTTTGGAAACTCCTTTGGTTCTTCATACCTTAAGTCTACTAGAAAATCATGTAAATATTAAATAAACCCAATAGGCTGGTATTGTTTCCAATAAGGATTAATTATATCTTAGTTGGGATCAAGTACAAGTTACTGTTTTATTATTACACAGGAATGGGACCTGTTATCCATAATTCTAGGGACCTGGGGTTTTCAGAATAACAGATCTGTCCATAATTTGGATCTTCATACCTTAAGTCTACTAGAAAATCATG
This sequence comes from Xenopus borealis, assembly GCA_024363595.1. Classification (NCBI taxonomy): domain Eukaryota; kingdom Metazoa; phylum Chordata; class Amphibia; order Anura; family Pipidae; genus Xenopus; species Xenopus borealis. The sequence goes on from CM044443.1 coordinate 2,960,743, forward strand.
TAAATATTAAATAAAGCCAATAGGCTGGTTTTGCTTCCAATAAGGATTAATTATATCTTAGTTGGGATCAAGTTCAAGAAAACGGAAATCGGATTTAGAAATTTAGATTGTCTACAGGGGGCGGCAGCGTGTGGGCTCGGTTTTTGTGATAAGCACTTTAAGAGCACGAGTATGGGTTATCCAGAATGCGTTGGACCTTGGGTTTTCCAGATAAGGAATCTTTCTGTACAATTTTCATCTCCACACAGAAAATAGAAAGTAATTGGAAAAAGTCCTGGGGAACAATCTGAAACCAATCGAACTGAAGAGAGTTATGGAAGGCGGACAACCCCTTTAAAAGGAATGTAAACCCAAAATAAAACGATGGCCTAACAAAAATAAAGAAAACTTGAATAACCTCCCAATATACATTGACTGAAATGCATGAAACAATGTAGCAAAATAAAGTTAGTTTTCTGCCGACACAACTCCATATCTTGCGAAACTTAATCAGCAACAATCGGTTTCAATATCTACAACCAGCAGTGCAAAGAACAGACCCATATTACTTTCAACAGCAGTAATGAAGTTGCTTGGAAATGTATACACAGGTACGGGACCACTTATCCAGAATGTGTGGGACCTGGGGATTTCTGTATAATGGATCTTTCCATCTGGCCAGGTTACAAGGCTAGGGCAGCATTAAGGCAACTTTGTTTTCCAATTATATCTGGGCACCTGCACACTTCCCTGAGAATCAAATAAAAAAGCTTTGGTTTCAGAACGGACATAAGCAATATAGTTATGGGACCAGAATATCTGGACATGGGGTTTTCCAGATAAAGGATCTTTACATCTTTTGGATCTTCATACCTTAAGTCTACTAGAAAATCATATAAACATGAAATAAAGCCAATAGGCTGGTTTTGCTTCCAATAAGGATTAATTATATCTTAGTTGGGATCAAGTACAAGCTACTGTTTTATTATTACACAGAAAAAGGAAATCAATTTTTAAAACTAGGGATGCACCAAATCCAGGATTAAGTTCGGTATTCAACCAGGATTCAGCTTTTTTCAGCAGGATTTGGCCGAGTCTTTGTGCCTGGCCAAACAAAATCCGAATTCTTAAAATCAAGTGACGTTTTGTCACAAAACAAGGAAGTAAAAATATGATGCAGCCGGCTTTTTTCCCTCCCCCAGCCTGATTTGCATATCCAAACTAGGGTTTTGATTCGGTTCGTTATTCAAGAAGGATTCAGCGGTTCAACAATTCTATTAAAAACTTGAATTATTTGTAGAAAATGGAATCTATGTGACAACCTTTCGTAATTCAGAGCTTTCTGGATAATGAGTTTCTGGATAACAGATCCCATACTGTACTACCATTAAGAAAAAGGTTTACATCCTACGTAACGGGACCGAGAACAATTCATTGTATTGACTTCACCTTAAAGATTAAAAGAAGCTTTTAGCAATCAGCAAATTGCCTCTATAAAACAGAAGCAGCTGCTAAAGGTCATCGCTATTGATCCTCACTGCTGCTCGGACAGGTCTGGGATAGATTAAGGGCCCTTACACACGGGCGTTTTGGACCTGCGCTCCCCTGAGTTGCGTTTGGCTGCGTTCAGCCGCAGGGGAGCGCAGGTCTAGACGCACCTCATTTTGTTCAATGAGGTTGTACCCACGAGACGCGTGTAAGCGCCGAACGCAGATTCAGACTCAACATGCTGCATTTTTCCTGCGTTCGGCGCTTACATGCGTTCGTGTGAGTACAGCCCCATTGAAAATAGTTGAGTGCGTCTATACCTGCGCTCCCCTGCGTTTGAACGCAGCAAAACGCAACGCAGGGGAGCGCAGGTAAAAACGCCCGTGTGTAGGAGCCCCTAGGGTTGCCACCTTTGAAAATTTTTATACCGGCAGGCGGGGGCGGGGCCAAAAGGGGGCGTGACGTCAAAAGGGGCGTGGTGTGACATCAAAGGGGGCGGAGCCACGCGAAGGATCGGCTGAACACGCGAGAAAGGTAAGTTTTTATTAAATTTAAGGCAAGGCAAGGGCCATTTTTAAGGGGTATTTCAAATTTACCGGTAGCTACATTGCCAGTAAATTTGTAATACCGGCCCCGGCCTTGGCTGGTGTTTTACCGGCTAGGCCGGTAAAATACCGGCTGGGTGGCAACCCTAGATAGATTTAACTAGAAAAGTGGAGGCACAGCAAACATGTACGGAATCTATAGCATCTATAAACCTATGTTAAACCCATTGCAACAAAGCGACACTGATAAAACCCAGAGTTTAAAACCCAGAGTTTAGAGCAGTCAGAACGCAGAATGAAAGGCAAGTTCTGGTCAATGACAAGGCAGGAAAGAGGCCAAGGAGTGGTTCTTCCCAATGACGTGGAAATAACAAGAGACACAATTAAGCAGTGGGAAAAACAAACAAAAAAAAGTAGAAAAAAGACAAAAGTGGTGGAAAGATGGAGGAAAGTTGGCAGGTCACTGGAGAGACTTGAGCACAAGTAGAGTTTATCTGTTTAAGCTTTGGTTTCAGAACAGACATAAGCGAAGCAATATAGTTATGGGACTGGTTATCGAGAATGTCTGGACCAGGGGTTTTCCAGATAAAGGATCTTTCCATCTTTTGGATCTTCATACCTTAATCCTACAAGAAATTCATGTAAATAATAAAGGGAATCTGTCACGAGAAAACATGATTTTTTTAAAACACATCAGTTAATAGTGCTGCTCCAGTAGACTTCTGCACTGAAATCCATTTCTCAAAAGAGCAAACAGATTTTTTTTTATATTAAGTTTTGAAATCTGACACGTGGCTAGTCATTTTGCCAATTTCCCAGCTGCCCCAGTCATGTGACTTGTGCCAGCACTTTAGGAGGGAACTGCTTTCTGGCAGGCTGTTGTTTTTCCTTCTCAATGTAACTGAATAGTACGCAGTGGGACATGGGTTTTACTATTGAGTGTTGTTCTTAGATCTACCAGGCAGCTGTTATCTTGTGTTAGGGAGCCGTTATCTGGTTACATTGTTCTGTTGTTAGGCTGCTGGGTGGGGGAAAGGGAGGGGGTGATTTCACTCCAACTTGCAGTACAGCAGTAAAGAGTGATTGAAGTTTATCAGAGCACAAGTCACATGACTTGGGGTAGCTGGGAAATTGACTAAATGTCTAGCCCTATGTCAGATTTCAAAATGAAATATTAAAAAATCTGTTTGCTCTTTTGAGAAATGGATTTCAGTGCACAATTCTGCTGGAGCAGCACTATTAACTGATGCATTTTGAAAACATTTTATTCCCATGACAGGATCCCTTTAAATAAACCCACCAGGATTGTTTTGCTTCCAATAAGGATTAACTATATATTACAAGCTACAGTCAGGGGTGTAACTACCGGGGGAGCAGGGACTGCAACTGGGCCAGGGCCCACAACCCTGTAGGGCCCCCCAGGCAGTCTTGCACCCGCTGTAACCGACTCCAGCACAGAAATTAGTTGGGGGGGGCTGCACGGCCCACACCAGGAGCCGGACCCACCTAGTTCTGTTACTGGCTACAGTTTTACTATTACACAGAAAAAGGAAAGAATTTTTCAAAACTTGAATTATTTGATTAAAATGGAGTCTATAGGAGTGGGTCTTCCTGTAATTTGGAACTTTCTGGATAATGGTTTACTGGATAAAATCTAGATGAGAGTGTGTACATCAATGGCAGCTGGTCAGGCTAGCCTTGGCTACAGGTTTGGAAATGTGGCCCTAAGCATACACGGCATGTTTATAACACACTCCCAGCTTCATGGAATACACGAGAGCACTGTTTACCTACCCAGTTATTATACACAGAAACTGGTTTGGTGTATTTGTCAGTCTAGCAGCAAGAAAAGTCTTTATTTTTATAGTGCAATGTACTGAAGTATATAAAAATAAAAACCCATAAAATTGTGGTCAGAGCCCCCAAAGAAGTACTTTCTAGCTATAAGCACACAACTGCCATCAAAACAAGCAAACATGCCCCCTGTTAATGCGGAGAGAGAACCCCTACATCACTCTATTCCAGTACTAACAGCAGAAGTGCATGGATGTACCAGTGTTGATCAATTAAGAGCAAAAGGAACTACATCAATCCACTTAGATGCTCCATAGTCATCACTCAAAACGGACTGCACAAGCAAGATGAAGACTTGCAAGAAGAGCAGACACTTTACTTCAGCCTTAGTTACTGAACTCTGCAGCCAAAGATACACCAGTTAAAGTGATACGGTCATGGGAAAAACTGTTTTTTTCAAAATGCATCAGTTAATAGTGCTACTCCAGCAGAATTCTGCACTGGAATCAATTTCTCAAAAGAGCAAACAGATTTTTTTATATTCGATTTTGAAAATATGACATGGGGCTAGACATATTGTCAATTTCCCAGCTACCCCAAGTCATGTGACTTGTGCTCTGTCACTCTTTACTGCTGTACTGCAAGTTGGAGTGATATCACCCCCTCCCTTTCCCCCCACCCAGCAGCCTAACAACAGAACAATGGGAAGGTAACCATATAGCAGCTCCCTAACACAAGATAACAGCTGCCTGGTAGATCTAAGAACAACACTCAATAGTACAAACCCATGTCCCACTGCGTTCCATTCAGTTACATTGAGAAGGAAAAACAACAGCCTGCCAGAAAGCAGTTCCCTCCTAAAGTGCTGGCACAAGTCACGTGATCAGGGGCAGCTGGGAAATTGACAAAATGTCCCCATGTCAGATTTCAAAACTGAATATAAAAAAAAAAACTCTTTGCTCTTTTGAGAAATGGATTTCATTTCAGAAGTCTACTGGAGCAGCACTATTAACTGATGTTTTCCCATGACAGTATCCCTTTAATGACGAGCTCTGAATAGAACTGGAAGGTTGGAACATTGGACAGCAGGATAACATTACTCAAGGTACACTTACCTGTACCAAATGGCAGATTATTGTCCATGTATGTGGACAGCCTTCGCTAACAATATCTGGCTAGTTGTGCCTTGCACTAAAAAGTCAGATAAACTAGAAATGGGCCAGAGCATGGGTGGCCAAATCAGATAAACATCCACTTGTTTCTTGACTTTTGGTGCATGGCCAGATTTGGGGCTTGCAATCCTGTCTTTTGTTTTTAAAGGGGAACAATCGCCGCCAAAACGAACATTTTATATATACTAAATCATGCTGAAATAAGAAACTTTCTAAATACAATCAATTAAAAATTCTGTACCGTTTCTGAAACAATCAAGTTTATCTTCACTATTCCTCTCTCAGCATCTGTTTCTATTCATAAATAGATCCAATATATATTACAGGGGGGCTTCCTTTCCTAGCAGATGAATCAGAGCTCACTCAAATAACGGATTCCAGTACAAACAAAATCTAACAAAATAACTGCCTTTTGCACAAATTCTGCATGTAGAGAGACATGATATCTGGTGAGTTTAATAGAGTGAGCTCTAATACATCTTCTAGGCAAAAGGAGCCCCCCTATAAGATATATTGGATGTAACAATGAATATCTGACACCCAACTGCTGCATGTAGAGAGACATGATGTCTGGTGAGTTTAATAGAGTGAGCTCTAATACATCTTCTAGGCAAAAGGAGCCCCCTATAAGATATATTGGATGTAACTGTCAATGAATATCTGACACCCAACTCCTGCTTAAAGACAGAATGAGGAGAAACAGATGCGGAGAGAGGGACAGTGAGGATGAACTTGATTATTTCAGAAACAGTACAGAATTTTTAATTAGTATTATTTCACTTTATTAAATTTTAATTTTCATGATAACTTTATTTATTGTTAATTTGTTTCAGCAGTTTAGTAACACACAGGAGTGTAAATTTCTGCATATATAGCATACATATCAGTAATCCAAGTATTCTTGTGTTAATGAGCTTGTCAAATCTCTGTCACATCTTACAAGGTATGCAACATGCCCTGCCTATCCAGATATTCCAGACTCTCTCTTTTTCAGGTTATTAAGCATAGCGGTCAGTTTTCCCATCTCTATGTCCATCAGCATTGTGGTCTCTTAATGACTTCTACTACATCTCGCATCTCTAAGACAATCCAGCTTCTACAGACTAGTTTAGTACTTATCACTCCATGACCTTTATTTTTATTTAAATAATGTATAAATGATTATTGGATTTATTCCTTATATGACTAGTACTTCCAGCTTCATTTTGTTAAACAATAGCCCTGACAATAATAGTAATGATAATATAGTCAATAAAAAATGCCGCAATATGCCACCATGACCCCATACACAAAACACTGAAGTTTTTCCAGCCGTACCTGTTTGATGGAGCCAATATACTTCTTTTCCCCCTCGGTCAGCTTTTTCACCTCTTCCCTTAAGTGATCCTTTTCAGAACAGATTTCCAAGATGAGCTCTTGGTGCTTCTTATTCTCTTCTATCAGTCTGGGGCAACAAGAAGAAGAAGGTGGATTATACAAGAAACAAGCTGCACATTTTAGCGGCCAAAGAATTGGCTTGTGCCAACGTTTATAAAAGTGTTTTAATAAATAGAGAAATGTTTAATGATTTTGATCACTGATAACTTTTACAGTATTGCCCCTTTCAAAAAACTTCTCCTGATCTCCAAAACTCACAGCTTGGGTGACAACTTGTATATCTTACCCTCCTTATACTGTACCATAGCCAAGACCAGTCTAACTGAAATGCTGACTTTTGTAATACTTTACAGGACAATTCAGCTGAATGTCTGTCCCTGCATCTCATCAACAACAACTTTACCATGACTTTAAACCCTGAATTATTCTTGCTTACTAGTATTAAGTACTAGGAACTAGCCAAGTTACATTGTTTTATGGTATTATTGTCAGAATTTTAATTTGATGGACACAATAAAAAGGGAGGTTATTGTCTACAAAGAGAAATAATAACAGAATTCTCTTCAGCTCTAAGCAACAATGGTTTATACAATTTACTCCACACATGGCTGCCATATATATATATCCATTTATTTTATCTAATGTGACCTAATATTGTTTGAGGGATCCCAAATAAAGGACTAGAATTATGGTAACTTATACAATCAAAGGGGTGGTTCACCCTTAAGTTGATTTTAAGTATGTTATAGAAAGGTCTAAGCAACTTTTCATTTGTTCTTCATTATTTATTTTTTTATAGTTTTCTTTTTTAACGATTTGCCTTCTTCTGATTCTTTCTAGCTTTCAACTGACCCCATCTAAAAAACAAATCCTCTGTAAGGCTACAAATTTATTGTTATTGCATCTTTTCATCATTTGGATCGGGATGCGGTCCAGTTATACCCGAACTCCAAAACGATGTGACTGTAAAACTCTAAACAACTAAACACACGGGGCTCATTTATAAACAGTAACTCATAACAGCCAATCAGATGATTGCTTTCAGTGTTCACCCTGCAACTGACTGAAAAAAAGCTGATTGGTTGCTATGGGTTACTGGCCAGGTGCAAATTTGTCCAGTTTTTATGAATGAGCCCCGATGTATTTTTCACAATCAACGCAGTTTCTTTGATATTTTCCTCAACTGTCAGTATGCAAAAAAGGAGCTTGTATTTAGCGGTATCTTCTCAGAAGACTTGGTATTTAGCAGCCCTAGCAAAAATTCTATCATAGAGAGCCAGGGGATAATAGACACCTTTCCTCTCTGCACATGGATAGAAGCAGTGTTTACCTGTTTATGGTCTGTTCCTGCTGTAGATATTTATTTTGGACACATTTTTCAAGCATATTAAGAGTCAGTTCTGCTTTGTTCAGTCCATTTGGCCTTTTAAAATCTATTTCTGTGCTGCTAAGCTCTTCTTCTATTTCCTCCAACAAATTTTCCTGCAGAGATGAGTTTTGGATCTTGGAGAGCAAATCTTTAGTGCAGTCTGTGTCAAAATGACTACCTGTGATCATGCCTTTAATGGAGTCCTCTATTAATCCTGTTATATCCAGATCCCGAGGATACTTGGTGATCAGTTCCTTAGGTGCATCCATATCAGATGCTTGTGGAGTGATGTCTTGTTTGGGAGCTGGAGGTACCTCCGGTGTGGAATCCACAGGTTGGGGAGTACAGAGTACAATCTCCTGGGGCTGGGTGCCATGTATAATCCCATCTTCTTCATGCACAACTAAAACAGATTCCACTTTCTGTTCTGGAGTCATTTCAGTTTCCTCGGAATTCTGTTCATTGCAGGATGGTAGAACATTCATCTGATCACTCTCAGCCGGTGTCCCCTGAGGAACCCCATCTGGCTCTTCTGAGACAGGAACCTCCATCCTTGATTAGCCGATACTCTAAATACAGAAAGAACACATGAGAAACCTGGGCAGAATACAGGTATGGGACCAGTTATACAGAATTCTCAGGACCTGGATAATGGATCTTTCTGTAATTTGGATCTTCATGCTATAAGTCTACTGGCAAATCATGTAAACCATAAATAAAGCCAATAGTATTATTTAGATCTTAGTTTAGATCTTTTACAAGATACGGTTTATTATTATTATAATGGAGAAAAAGGAAATCATTTTTTAAAATTCTGATTGTTTGGATAAGATGGCGTCTACGAGAGAAAGCCTTTCCATAATTCAGAGCTTTCTAGATAATGGGTGTCCGGATAATGGATCCCATACCCGTACTATGAACATTTACATTTTTTGCCTTCTTTCCAGCTTTCAAATGGAAGCCAGAAAACAATTGCTCTGTAAGGATACAATGTTACTGCTACTGTTACTTTTATCTTTCTGTCGCCTATTCATTTTAACAGCCTCTCATTCAACGAGCTGCATGGTCGCTGGGATAAATAAGGCTCTAGCAACCAGATAACTGCTGTAATACCAAATGGAGAAGCTGATGAACAAAAAAAAAATCTAAACTGGGATTATCCAGGTCTACATCATTCTAAAAATTAATATAAAAGTGAACAACCCCATGAAAGGTGCAGGGATATAGAGAGTTTTAGTCTGAAACTATTTGCAATTGATTTAAATTTTTTTCATTGATTTTTAATTTTTTGAAATTATTTAGCTTAATATTCAACAGCTCTCCAGTTAGGGTCCAAATTACCTAGGGTTCAAATTCCCCTAGCAACAATGCACTGATATGAATAAGAGACTGGACTATGAATAGGAGAGGGACTGAATAGAAAGATGAGAAATAAAAAGTAGCAATAAAAATACATTTGTAGCCTTACAGAACATTTGCATTTTCAGATGGGGTCAGTGACCACCATGTGAAGTCAGAAGAAGAAGTCAAATAATTAAAAAACAGACACCCTAATACACAAAGAGCAAGCAGGACATCTGAGCATACAGCACTTTTGTTATCGTATTCACTTGCATAAAAACACGTATAACCCTCAATATTTTAGTCCAGACTGCACCAAGTCCTGCACAGGAGGGTGATGCCTTATAATCATTAAGGGAGTAATAAAGCGAGATACTCCCCAATTAAACAACGCGGTCCAGGTGCAGGAACCCCAGACTTGTAGCTTTGTGAGAATCATACACTTGTGTAAAATAGTGACTTATATAATGGATCAACACTGTCCTTCTACTGGGAACCAGAATAAAAATCATTAGGGATGTACCAAATACACTATTTTGGATTCAGCTACATACCCAAATCCTTCATGAAACAAAATAAGACATTTTTTCCCCACTTTCCTTTCCTGCCCCGTATTTACATATGCAAATTAGGATTCCTATTCAGTTTGCCAGGCACAAAGAGTCTGCCGAATCCTGCTGAAAAAGGTTCAATGCTGAATCAAATCCTGGATTCAGTGCATCCCTAAAAATCATTGCTTCATTTTATCTCAACACCTAGCTGTCTTAATCCCAATACCTTAGCAAAAAGCCTTGAAAGGATCAAACAAAGTTTTTTCAGTGGAAAAGCTTGGTTGTTTGGCATTCTTAGTGAATGGAATGTTCCTTCAGAAATATAAATAACCAGTCATATTCTTATCTGTTAATGCTGGATCCCAACCTTCATTGCATTCAGCATTTACACAACATATCAGCACTGCAAAACATTATAAATCTGCATTTTTATAATTCCAGAACCTGCCAGAGAGAAGATAAACAGCAGAAGATACTTTGCCCACACAGTCGCAACTTTTGAAGCTGGAATTTGCACTAGTTTTTAATGGCCTAGGGCAGAAATTGTGGATTTCAAGCCTTTGTATATTCTAAACATACACCAAACTGTAAAACTCACTGCTCTTACAGGTCATAATGTTAAATGACAATTGCATGAAAGTTGGCAGGATACTGATCAGCCAATACAAGGCATTGCTGCAGGAGGCAATTTTAGGCATTTTGACGTTCTCCCTCCTGGTGAAGGCAACACACCGCTCACCATAAGCATTTTTTGGATGGCAAAATAGTACTGTTTCACCCATGGTTACATAGTTAAATTGGGTTGAAAAAAGACAGAGTCCATCAAGTTCAACCCCTCCAAATTAAAACCCAGCATATACACACACATCTCCACTCTTTCACACAAACCATATATGCCCATAGCTATACTAACTGTAGAGTTTAGTATCACAATAGCCTTTGATATTATGTCAGTAATATCACCCAACTGAGGGTTTTTGTAGCTCGAAGCTCCACTGGAGGAAACAATGGTGCAAGCTAGAATGCTATATTTATTGTGTAGAATGCTTTACCATACCTGAGTAACTCTCTCGGAGTAGGATAGCAGCTGCCATATTGGCTTGCTGTGACATCACCACATTCCTTCTATTGTGTCACATGGGCTTCTGTATCAGACTTCCTGTTTTCAGCTTAAACCTCCAGGGCTAGGGCTTGAGCATGCTCAGTTTGCTTCTCTCTCCCCCTCCCTGCTGTAATCTGAGCCCAGAGTTTTGAGTGAGCAGGGAGAGACTCAGGCAGGAAAACTGAGCATGCTCAAGCCCTAGCCCTGGAGGTTTAAGCTGAAAACAGGAAGTCTGATACAGAAGCCCATGTGACACAATAAAATTGAAGAAATGTGTTGATTCTTTTGACAAGACTCAGAGCAGCATTACTTTGAGGGTTTAATGCTGTATTTATATAGACCTGATAAAGCTTAATTAGCTTTAACCTTTCCTTCTCATTTAAAGCCAACACAGGCCAAACATATAAGCTATTCATCTTGGTTGGTGGGGCTGATGGGCTGACATACATGTACCAAAGGTTTATGTACATGTACTGTGAGTTCAAAGCCAGGACTGATTGAGTAACACATAATATTATATTCCATTGTGTCTGATCTCTATTCTCCAGCACAAACAAAACAGGCTTTTAATGGACATTTTTGCTTTCAAGATACAAGATTACGTTACCAACTGTGGCACCATTGATAAACCTCTCCCAGTTCCTCCATGCTCCTGGCATCTGCCCTTGTTTTACTCCTTTCAAATCAGTATTACAATGGAGTATCACGTTCTCCCTGTTGGGAAGATAGACTCCTCCCTTGGCTACGGACCCTGATTTTCAAAGCAATTCACACCAGTGTCCCACCCTACATCCAAAACTACTCCAAACCACTCATTATACTCAACATCCAGCTCACTGCAGCTTCACTTTACTACAACCCCTTTACTTGGAAATCCCTTCTATGTTCCATCAGACTTTTTCCCAATCTCTCTGCCTTCAAATGTTGACTTCCTTTTAACACATGCTTTAAACAAGCACTAAACCTTCAAAATTAATGTAGCTAAAAATTGCATATTTTGTACAGTGAACTTATTGCAGGAGGCTAAAGTTTCAGCTTGTCAATAGCAGCAATGATCCAGGACTTGAAACTTGTCACAGGGGGTCACCATCTTGGAAAGTGTCAGCTCACATGCTCAGTGGGCTCTGAGCAGCTGTTGAGAAGCTAAGCTTAGGGGTCGTCACTAATTATCCAGCAGCAGCAGCAGAAAATGAGCTTCCCTGGCTGTAATATAAGCTGATGCTACAGGTTTGCTGATGATTAAATTGTGATGTTTCTAATGATGTGTATTAATGACTAATCAGCCTTATATTGTGACTATATTTCTATGACACTATCAGGTGTATATTGTGAGTGGGTCCCTAAGCTCAGTAAGTGACAGCAGCACAGAGCATGTGAATCAGTGAATCAGCAGAAAAGAAGATGGGGAGCTACTGGTTCACCTTTAAACCTGTCCGATTGACTAATCTCAGGATGGTTATTCTACAGATGGTCCCATAATTCATGAGAAATTTAGCTAAGAACGACTAGATCTGTGCATATGTGGCCAACTTAAAGTGATTACGGACACTAAAAAAAAAACCCTCTAATAAAAACTTGAACATCAGGCAGGCTATTAACATCTTCAAATGGTTCAAGTTACATCTGTCAATGCAATGACTTCTACATGACCTTTTTACATGGTGTATTTTTGGATTTCAACTATTTTCAGGGTCAGGGTACAATAAATCTCAAAACATTTGCGTTTTCTTTTAAAAAAAAAAAAAAACCTGAAAAAGTGAGTTATTTTTAACCGGAAAATGTTAGTTTTAACCAAAAAAATCTACTTGAAAACTTGTGGAGTGTGCCTTAATAAATCTGCTCCTTAATGTTATCCTATTAAAAATCCTTTTCAAAAGATTTTTCACTCATGGTATGGAAGATTTAACCGTGGATGTGTGCCAGCACCCTTATAACCTCAATAATAATAATAATAATAACATCTCACAGAGTGAGGAGTGATCCATATAACCTATATATCAGACAGTTTATGACAAGGAGACCACAAAGGGTTAATTCAGGTAAGTGCTGAGCAAATACAACACGAAGCCTGTACGTCAGGTGATGATCCTCGAAACGCCAAGCATGATGAATGGGCTCGCTGACACCATTTCCAAGGCTCATTAATGATTTCTGAGCTGAAAGGAAAGGATGGAAAAACCGAGACAGGTGCATTGTTCTCCCTTTACTTTTCAGGACTGTTTTTTTTTCAAATGACATCCTCTAAAACCAGGACAGACCCAGAGTCTTGTATCACACAAACATTTTATAACGGATTTTATGTATATAATTTAGATATTTTGTCTAAAAGCATGAACAGCACAAGTTTGCATTAGCTGGGGTATCATGAAATAAAATAAACATCATGCAGGAGAAAGATCATTTTAGAACTAAAGTAGTAAAGATGATGTGAAAAATAAAGGGAACACAATGCATTATAAAGCCACTCTCATCACATAATGCATGAAAGACTATATGTCTGATTTAAAGGACAACAAAATATTTTAAACACAGGGCCTCTGCAGAAGCCCCCTCCCCAACAGCGCCAAATATACCCACCCCCAAAACACCCTGGCTCCCTAGTACAGAAAAGGCAATGAAAGTTGGACAGACAAGAAGTTAAGTGGCCAGACATGGCGGCCTCCAAACTCACTGTGCATCTCTGACATTTAAGTAAAGATACATAGGACCAAGGTTATTCGGAGGGGGTGGGGGTCTCCTTAGTAGGGTTGGGGGAGGGGAGTTAAACTCGGTTTTCTGTTCTCCTTTAAACATAATCTATAGAAGTCATGGCATGTGTTTTAAACAAATGGAGGGCATGTCCTAATAATGCTAATTTCTCAAAGGCAAAGAATGGTGAGTGTAGCCAATGAGGGCTTTGGTCTAACAGATGGTATTCTATCAGCATAGCCAGTACCATACCTTGATATGAATAATGCAACACATTAGACTGTAAGCTCTACGGGGCTCTTACCAAATATAAGGTGAAGTTTTATGCTCAAAATATTATATATAGTACTTCTATGCACTGTACAATGTTGCAGCTCCTTAACAGCGCTTTACAAATAAAGTTACACAACGCAATAGGATCCTGGTCATCTTGTTCTGGAACGGTGGTCTTAAAGGGGTTGTTCACCTTTTCATTAACTTTTACGATTATGTAGAGATTGATTTTCGGAGACAATTTGCATAGATATATCTCGAATACAGAAAAGCAAAGAATATCAGGACTGGCTCGGTCTGTGTATGGGCCCCCCCAGTCCGACCCTGGATGTTATAAACGGCGAGTAGTGATTTTGGTCACGACTGACTAAAACTTGTGTATTATAATAAAGTAATCCATGTTGCAAAATATGAGAAAATTTGAAGTTACCTCGGAGTTACATGACCTGTATGAACTCCTCGCTAACTTCTAATTTACAAGAGGGGGTACTTTATTCACTATATATCAAGAAAACATGAAGGTACAAACAGGGCCGGATTTGTCCTCCGTCGCCCCCTCCCCTTGGATCCCCCGTTTCATCCACCGCCAGAGCATCAGGACAGGACGCAGAGTCCCTAGTGCTCCGGCTCAGCATAAACTGAAGTGCGGCTGGGCGTTACGCCGCCTCTGAGCTTCTGCCACCCTAGGACCGGGCCTATGCGGCCTAACCACAAATCCAGGCCTGGGTACAGAGACTGCATATTCTATAACGCCTGTGGCTGCTGTGGAAACAAGAGCAATAAAGAGTGTGTACATAGTGTATTTATTTACTGTACATGGCCTTTGATAAGATACCCCATTCAATTATCCAGGCCTCTAAATCATTCCGCTAACTGAAAAGTTCTCCAAAGGTCACTATGCCTGATGCATAGCAACTATCTATGCAGCTTCCCACTTAACTCCATAAGAGAAACGAAGAATGTAATTCTCTCCCTCGTTATGGGTTATATAGGAAATGTGCATTAGAGAACAGTATATGCCACATATCATAACACATACCCTGTAAATTATATCTTTATAAACGGGGTTTAATGATGTAGTCGGTTATAAACAGAGCTTAGTGATGTCATTTCTGTCACAGGACTCACTGAAATGTGTGCATTAAAATCATAATAAAGTACCCTCTGTTGCAATATAGGAGGCCTCGTGTTTCCATATGGTCATGGAATTCCTTGGTAACTTATAATATCCTTATATTTTACAAGAGGGGGTACACGGCCGATTATGCTGGGTAACAAAACGCCTGCACAGCTGGCGAAAGGAAACAAGGTACGTAATACAAAGTCGGAAGCTGTCGCATTGTTCATAGGACACGACTGTTAGATGCGGCCTTCAGCTTTTGCATTCGCTACTGACAGTCGTGTCGGATCAACACTACAACACCATCTGACTTTATATTACTTACCTTATTTCCGTCGCATCGGACTTGACGCGGGCATTTTTTCACCCAGTGTCGGACCCAGCAGAATTGCGTCAGAATCCTCCGTGTAGTTCTACCATTAGAGATCGCACACCTATAACATGCTTCGGTACGGGAGGGGGGTTTTAGCGTATATTATGTCATGCAAGCTTATTCAATTGTGGCAATTTGGCAAAAATATTTGGCATCCAAGCTTTAAAGGGGTTGTACACCTTTAAATTTACTTTTAGTATGATGTAGAGAGGGATATTGAGACAATTTGCAATTGGTTTTCATTTTTTATTATTTGTGGTTTTTTACTTATTTAGCTTTTTATTCAGCAGCTCTCTAGTTTGTAGTTTCAGTAGTATAGTTGCTAGGGTCCAAATGAACCTAGCAACCATGCACTGTTTTGAATAAGAGACTGAAATATAAACAGAAAGAATAGGAATAAAAAGTAGCATTTCCTATAAATGTGTAGCCTTACAAACCTTTTGTTTCAGTGATCCAATTTGAAAGCTGGAAATAATAAGAAGAAGGCAAATAATGCAAGAACTAATAAATTATGAAGACCAATTGAAAAGTTGCTTAGAATTAGCCATTCTAGAACTTACTACTTAACGTAAACTTTAATGTAAACCACCCCTTTATAGCTCAACAAGGGTAAATACTAGCTCCAGTCTCAGCACTGGGTAAGGCATACCTCCCAAGTGACCCGTTTTGAGCAGGACAGTCCCGCTCTTGACAGCTCAACCTGCTGGGTTAGTACTGGAGAGTCCCAATCTCTCTGCACTGAACAGGAAAAGCACCTATTTCTCTGCACTGAAGGGGGAAGGTCAGGATTTCTCTCCACAGCCAAAGGAGATACAATGTTTCTAACTTAATTGGTTCTTGGCAGAGAGCCCAGAATAGATACTAGATACATTTGTAACAGTTTTGTCCCTTGGGAGAAGAAGAGTAACAGCTTAAAGGGCAATTCACCTTCATTAGTAAAACTGTAATAAAACATAAAAACTTTCAAACTTTCAGAACCTGGCACATTTTGTAAAATAGGCACAAAAAGGCGAGTGGTCAAAAAATGTTGCTGCACTCTTTCCATTTCCAAAGTGTTGGGAGGTATGAGTAAGGTTGCATTCTTGCCAACATATTCCAATTTACAGTTCACCATCTATAACATAAGATGTACACGATTCAGCGCAGATCTGTGGGAGCAATGCACACTGTTCTTGTCCAACTGAGAAGCATTTAGAATAAAGCTACAGCTGTGCATCTAGTACTGATTTGTCCGACAAAATAATAGAATGCACAGACCAATTGCTTTGCCCAGCAGACAGGAATGAACAGTAACATTGCTGCACTTTGTTTCTTTATAAACGTTCTACACAAGTGAGCACAATGTACAAGGCAGCTCTGTTTCCTCTGTACAGACCCCCCCATTATACAGAGAGAATAGCGAGTAGAGCACCATGCAATGTGTTGTAATTACACTGGCACTTGTGCTGCACTGTAGGCTCTAAGCATGGGCGTCATTCAACCGGCACATTAACACCCAGGGGCTTTGACACCTTCTTAATTTGAGAGTTTAAAAGCAAATATTAAAAGGTGAAAATGTGACACGGGTCTGTCTCAGTCACACACAGACACACGGGTCGGTCTCGGTCACACACACACAGACAGACAGAGCTGCCAGTAAAGTGCAGGGGTGAGAGGGACGCCACTAGAGAAAGAGATGTCTGACATATTACAGCCCCACTATTCTCCTGACCCCCCTGCTCTGACTCATGTGCATCTCAGTCCCACTCATGTACTCACAGTCCTGGACCCACAGCATTGCCGGGACCCACAGCATTGCCGGGACCCACGCGCAACCGAATCCACTCTGTCACAGGAATCGAGCCTGTTTGTGGCACCTGACCCCACGTTTGTATATAAGGCGACTGCGGCGTCACACACAAATATATATACATATACAGACATCTCCATTGGCCCTACACCAATCATGCCCAATAAACACTTATCCCATAACCAAGTGCAATGAAATGCATAGGGTCAATAGAGATGTATATATTTACTTTATTTCCCAAAACAACTAGCTTTTACATCCATATATGAGGCCCTATGGATGTCCTACAGTGTTTGGAGGCCCACTTCTGTCTGTTTCCAGTTAATGGCTTCCCAGTCCCCGAGCTGCGGGTCTGTGGCCCCCCAGATTCTATTTGGTGAATTATTTACATTATCTGTGGCATCTCATCCTACAGTCTAGATGGGAGAGAATATATTTTTTTTTTTTTGTATGAACATGTGATAGCACCAGGTTACCAAGGGGCAATATAATAATCCCAGATTATAAAACTGCAGTGGGTCTGACCTTTGTTCCAATGACAAGGCACCATTGTACCAGATTGAGAAGAAACAAGAAGCAGTGACAGTGTTGCACACACACACACACTGGTCTCTCTCAGTCATATACAGACACACACAGACAGACAGACACACACACAGACAGACAGACAGACAGACAGAGCTGCCAGTAAAGTGCAGGGGTGAGAGGGACGCCACTAGAGAAAGAG
>CM044443.1:2980716-2992823 GCA_024363595.1 Xenopus borealis
TATGGCAACTACTACAACCAATCAGTCTCTCTCAATCACGTTAGTAACATCCACACCGAACTGGAACCAGCGACTCTGCTCAGGACCAGTAAACCCCAGCAACCAATCAGCAATTAGCTCTTGCCAGTCACGTGGTTGGTCTTAGGAATGCAAACATCTAATTGGTTACTATTATAGCGTAACATTTAACCCTGTTGGATCAATGCCCCCCTCTAGTGTCTGATGGAAAAATTGCCTGTGCAAATGTAGCGCCTGCAAAACCCAGAGATTATACTGGGCACAAATGTTCACATTACACATTTATTATGGTATTATTTTACACTTCCTCATTTCGGCACAGCAGGGGCGGGGGTTGCTGTCAGGAGGGCACCAGACCCTCCAAAAAATTGCAGGGGGCGCTCTTGTTATGCCCCTGACCCTCACTATAAGAATGGATCTGCATACCTCCCAACATTTTGGAAATAAAAAGAGGGACAAATTGTTTTTTTACACAAATAGCGTGGCTACATTTTTTGACCCCGCCCATTTTTGACCACACACCCTAATTACCATGCTCATTTTACAAAAATTGGCAGGTTATGAAAGTTTTAAAATATTTCTCCTATTAGAATTACTTATTTACTGATCTCAAAAGTGTTACAAAGTATCTTATTTGCACCTGTTACCTGTTCTGGGCTCTCTGCCAAAAGCTGATTAAGTTAGAAACTTTGTTTCTTTTTCTGGCTGTTCAGTGCCGAGAAAAGAGGGACTTTCCAGTACAAACGAGGGACTGCAGGTTGAGCTGTCAAAAGAGGGACTGTCCTTCCAAAAAAGGGACAGTTGGGAGGTATGGATCTGTGGCAGCAAGTGACTGCATAGGGAATGCAGAATAGAGCAGGAGACAGGGAAACCTATTAGGACAGATGAACAGGTCATACAGTGCTACATACAGTGACACAGTGCTGGTGCCCCTTCAGCAGTTTGTACGAGGCGGAACAGGTGAACAACGTGGCAGTTTCAGTTTGGGTATGACATGAACAATGGGGGGGGGGATTAAAGGTGTAAATACTGTAGAAGGTTACTGTCTGAATTTGAGGTGTAAACAATGCAGGGGCAGAGTTAAACTCAGTATTGAAACATTTTAATCTTACACAAGGTAAGCAGTCACAGCAGAGACTTTCGTATGGAGGGGGGTCACACAACTGGGGGCAGTTGGACAACACTGGTTTACATTAAATTTATATTTGGGTTTGAATCATTGTTAGAAACTTGTCTAACTCACCATCCAGAGTGTCGTGTGGACCAACAGCAGTCCTCCAAGCCAGGGCACCAAGTTACTGTACTCCTTGTCTGCTTATGGGACCCGTTATCCAGAATGCTTGGGACCTGGGGTTTTCCGGATAATCCAGGATCTTTCCGTCATTTGAATCTTTATACCTTAAAGGGGTTGTTCACCTTTGAGTTAACTTTTAGTATAATGTAGATAGTGATAGTCTGAGACAATTTGCAATTGGTCTTCATTTTTTAATGTTTGTGGTTTTATAGTTATTTAGCTTTTTATTCAGCAGCTCTCTAGTTTGCAGTGTCAGCAATTTGGTTTCTAGGGTACAAATTACCCTAGCAACCCTGCATTGATTTGAATAAGAGACGGGAATATGAATAGGAGAGCGACTGGATAGAATGATAAGTAATAAAAATTGGCAATAACAATAAATGTGTAGCCTTACAGAGCATTTGTTTTTAGATGGGGTCAGGGACCCCCCCCCCCATTTAAAAGCTGAAAAGAAACAGAAGAAAATTGCAAATCCTTAAAAAACTATGAAAAATAAATAATGAAGACCAATTGAAAAGTTTCTTAGAATTGGCCCTTCTACAATATACTAAAAGTTAACTTGAAGGTGAACCACCCCTTTAAGTCTACTAGAAAATAATTTAAATATGAAATAAAGCCAATAGGCTGGTTTTGCCTCCAATAAGGATTAATTATATCTTAGTTGGGATCAAGTACAAGATACTGTTTTATTATTACACAGAAAAAGGAAATCAGTTTTAAAAATGTGACATTTCATTATAATAGAGTTAATGGGAGATGGCCTGCACAAAATTCAGAGCTTTCTGGATAATGATTGCAAAGCTGTTACACCTTTCTGGGTGAGATTATGGATAACGGATCCCATACCTGCACCAGATCGGAGAGAAAGTGAATGGCCCATGGAAATCTAGAAGTAGGAGAGAGATGTATCCCAAAACTGTGTCAGTAACACTAACATAGAAGCAGCAAATGAAAATATAGTTCTTTATGTTGCTTTAAGCAAATCTATTGGAGAAATAAAATGAAAGGTTAGAAGGCCTTATTATGAAAGATACAGTATAAGCATGCACTTTTATAATATAAAGAATATTTGTTAGAATGTTCTCCTGGAAGTCAGAACAGCAGAGAGATAACGAGGGGACATCTCTGAAGAAAATGAACCACTGGGCAAGGAGTGACAGATTGAAGTTGAGAAGGCCTTTATAGAGGAGACACCCCTGAAACAACTGGAGGTTTGTGGGTGAGAAAGTGAATTCAAACACTTGTGAGTGAGTAGGAGAGATGGTTTGAAGAGGAGACACAGCTGGATGGGTGGGAAGGGGACCTGGATACAAGTGAAAGCTTGAGGAGGACAAGTCACTGGTAGACTAGATGGGGAGTTCTCAATTATTTTCAGGCGCATCTTGTCTCGATTGCTCTTCTTCCTGGACTGACCGGCATTTCAGGCACACGCCCAGTATGAGCGCTAACTGCACATGCACCCGAAAGTCACAGACTTTCCGAAATATTTGATTGGAACTTTGTGACTTTCGGCACATACGCAGTAGCTCTGCACTGGCACATGTCCCTGAAAACGCCGGTCAGTACAGGAAGAAGAGCAATGGAGACAAGATGGCGCCTGTGAACTCTGCAGGACAGGACCTGGAAGGGGGGGCCCACTGGGGCTTCTGCCCTGACAGCCCTCCGGGTCTGGAGGGGGCCCTGAGCAAATCCAGGTTCCGGATCTGGCCTGGCTTGACCCACTAGAGCTGGGGGCACACCAGGTTTTTTTCCCCGGTGTCCCGCCGGCCCAGTCTGACCCTAGGACCTGGAAGGAGGGGTAAGTAAAAAGTTAGGGGCATTTGCCTGGGGGGGTGCAGGTAGGCGGGGGGGGGAGGAGGGCTTACACAGGGAAGGGTGGAGGGTTTTTTTTTCATGTAGAGGTTGAATGCTCCTTTAAAGGGCAAGGAAAGTGTAAAATAGAATAAGGCTAGAAATGGTGTATTTTGTATACTAAACATAAACATGAACTTACTGCACCACAAGCCTAATCAAAGAAATGATTTATGCTTTCAAAGTTGGCCACAGGGGGCTGTCATCTTGTAACTTTGTTATACATCTTTGTCTGACACTGGCACTGCACATGCTCAGTATGGTCTGCTTGAGTTCTGCATGGCTGGTAAGTAAGGTAGGGGCTCCCCCTGCTGTTCATAAGTGATTGTTTCCCTGCCAGAAGCACTAAATGAAGGGAGAATTTCACTGCATACAGTCAGGTTTCTTATAAAAACAGTACACATTTTTTGATTAAAGTATATTGGAGATAGATTTATTTTTCATTAAAGAAAGTAAAAATGGGATTTTATTTCTTTGCCTTTCCTTGCCCTTTAAAAGCAAGAAAATAGCAAAAAATCAGGGGTGTACAGAGGTAGCAAAGACACAGACTGAATATGAGCATATTTATTGCAATATTTACTGCCCTGGGTACCCCTGGAACTATAGCAGGGTGACACCCCAATGTTTCTATATATCTGTAACCTTGTTATGAGCTAAGGGGGCCCAGTCTGAAGGTCAGTTAGGGGGAGATTTGGGGTGAGTGTTTATTTGTACCCTGGGTACCCCTGGAACTATAGTGATACCCCAATGTTTCTATATATCTGTAACCTTGTTATGAGCTAAGGGGGCCCAGTCTGAAGGTCAGTTAGGGGGAGATTTGGGGTGAGTGTTTATTTGTGCCCTGGGTACCCCTGGAACTATATCAGGGTGACTGTTACCACAAAGTTTCTATTGTGTTGGTTTGGTGCCACTCAGTTATGTTCCCTAAGGACAGGTCTATTTCTCAGATGAATAACCTGCATGGCTAAACAGATAAAATTGATTTTATTTTTTCTTTCTGGTTTCAGGGACAAATTTCCCACCCATGTGGATTCAATACCAGAGCTCACAGTAGCCGTCACTAATAGCAAGTACCTCAAGGCACAATTTTCTCTTTCAGGAACATCATTTCTTTTCCCTTTATGTAAAAGTAGATCCAGCACAGCGGTGCGAGAGCCTCTGCAGCCCCAGAGAATTATGGGTACAAGCTAACTAGGCTTCTGCACTATGGGGCTTTTCCCTCGCGACTGCGCATGCGTACACGGATTGTGGCGCGCCTTGTGGCTGGGAAGTGGCGCGTTAGGAGAGCGGAAGATTACTGAAGAGAAAGGTGCGTGTGTGGAGTAGATTGGTTTCCCGCCTGGTGTTTTTAGGGAAAGTGGCTTCAGTGGGGTGTCACTTGTTGGGGTGGGGGTGCTTTAATGAGTTTTATTCTATGTCTGGGTGAGGAATTTCGGTTCAGGGATTGGGGACGGCACGTCGGGCAAAAAACGTGACTGAAAGTTGGTTTATGGTATTTCAGTGACTGTGTCGTAATAACGGGGATTTCTTCATTTATAGTTATTCTGTCACGAAGCCCTCTTTAATAAGAACATTATAGTAGTTACTTACTGTCCCCCCTTAACCCTTGAGTATCCAGGCTCTGTTGTGGGTGGGGCGGGGTCTGTTAGACAAGGAATGTGTGGGGGACCCTGAGGTCTGTCTCATTAACTGTATAATACTTATTATTACATCTGTACATGTTAACCAGTGCTATAACCACTCATGGGACCCCACAGCTAATTCCTTTTAGCACTCCCCTTACAAAACAGTTGATCCATTGCTCCTTATTATTCACTGCCTCACTGTAATCACTTGTCTTTAGAGGGGTTGTTCACCTTTAAATGAACTGTTAGTATGATGTAGAGAGGGATATTCTGTTCAATTTGCAATTGGTTTTTATTATTTGTGTTTTTGAGTTATTTTGAGCTTTTTATTCAGCAGCTCTCCAGTTTGTAATTTCAGCAGTCTGGTTGCTAGGGTCTAAATTAACCTAGCAACCATGCACTGATTTAAACGAGAGACTGGAGCATGAACATTTCTTGCCTTACAGAGCTTTTGTTTTTTAGATGGGGTCAGTGACCCCGCCCCATTTGAAAGCTGGAAATAGTCAGAAGAAGAAGGCAAATCATTCAAGAACTATAAATGATGAAAACAATTAAGACCAATAGAAAGGTTGCTTAGAAATTGCCATTCTATAAGATACTAAAAGCTGACATAAAGGTGAACCACCCCTTTAACCTTGCCACGTACTAAAGGGGTCCAACCCAAATGTTTTACTACAGAGGAGCCATTGCTTTATTTATCCTACATTTCATTGTCAGCACTAAATGTACTCTCTTAGAATATTCATCTACAATCACCGGAAATTACAAACTGGAGAGCTGCATCAATACAGGTATTGGACCTGTTATCCTGAATGTTTGGGACCTGTGGGTTTCCAGATAATACCTTAAGTCTACTAGAAAATCATATAAACATGAAATAAAGCCAATAGGCTGGTTTTGCTTCCAATAAGGATTAATTATATCTTAGTTGGGATCAAGTACAAGCTACTGTTTTATTATTACACAGAAAAAGGAAATAATTAAAAAAAAAAAAATGTGTATAAAATGGAGTCAATGGGAGCTGGCCTTTCCATGATTTGGAGCTTTCTGGATAACGGGTCTTTCCATAATTTGGACCTTAAGTCTACTAGAAAATCATATAAACATGAAATAAAGCCAATAGACTGGTTTTGCTTCCAATAAGGATTAATTATATCTTAGTTGGGATCAAGTACAAGCTACTGTTTTATTATTACACAGAAAAAGGAAATCATTTTTAAAAAATTCAGATCATTTGTATAAAATGTAGTCTATGGGAGACGGGCATTCCGGAACTCAGAGCTTTCTGGATAATGGGTTTCCAGAAAAAGGAAATAATTTAAAAAAATTTGTTTAAAATGGATTCTATGGGAGATGGCCTTTCTGTAATTTGGAGCTTTCTGGATAACAGGTCTTTCCATAATTAGGATCTTCACACCTTAAGTCTACTAGAAAATCATATAAACATGAAATAAAGCCAATAGGCTGGTTTTGCTTCCAATAAGGATTAATTATATCTTAGTTGGGATCAAGTACAAGCTACTGTCGTATTATTACACAGGAAAAGGAAATTATTTTTTAAAATGGAGTCTATGGGAGATGGCCTTTCCATAATTGCGGAGCTTTCTGGATAATAGTTTTCCAGATAACTGATCCCATACCTGTGTAGGAAGAAATTACTCGGTTAAATCTAGCGTTGTACAAGTCTAAGCAGTGTGTATCCTTAGAGGAATTCTGAAAGGGACACAGTGTTTTACTTGCTCACCTTTAGATTGAGTCTAATGCTGACAGTTAAGAGTATTTTGAGACATTTTGCAATTGGCCTTCAACTTTATATTTTTTGTATTATTTCTGTAATTCAAAAAGTTTGCTAGGGTCCACATTGCTCTAGCAACCAAGAAGTGTTATGAATGAGATGGACTGAATATAAAGATAAGGTAGAGTCCTGCAACGGGTCTGGCACCCGCAAAAACCTGTGGTACCCTGTGGGTTGTGGGTATAAGTTCCAGGTGTGGGTATAGATGCAGGTCTTGTAATAGCGATTTTTACTCTTTTCTTTTTATCACGCCTACTTTCGATGACGTAACTTCCGGTTCAAATGCCAGCATTTCCTGATTCTTGATGGTCGCATGTCTGGGTTGCGGATAGTGTACTTGCGGGTCGGGTAGCGGGTCCAGCCGGGTAAGAATGCAGATTACAGGTTGCAAAACACGGACCCGCGCAGGACTCTAAAATAAGGAATAAAATAGTAACTTCTCAGATCAATAGTCTTTTTGGCTTCTCAAGTCATTGACACCCCATTTGAAAGTCAGAAAGAGGCAGAATAGGAAATCAAATAGTTTAAACAAAATTCTTTATAAAAATTAAAGACTAATTGAAAGGTTGCTAATGTGAGACTCTATACAATACCGTAAGGTTAACTAACATTTTAATGCTCAATATATGTAGATATATTTAATGTACCGGTATGGGACTTGTTATCCAGAATGCTCAGGACCTGGGGTTGTCCAGATAACGGGTCTTTTCAGTAATTTGTATCTTCATACCTTTGGAACAAGTACAAGCTACTGTTTTATTATTACAGAGAAAAAGCAAATCATTTAAAAAATTTGGCTTATTTAATTACAGTCGAGTCAATGGGAGACGCCCTTTCGTAATTTGGATCTTTCTGGATAACTGGTTTCCAGATAGCATATTCCATACCTGTATATGTTCCAAATGATTGTACCTACTTGGCTACACCACATAAGAAAACTTACACTTTACAAATATATTTGAGGACATTATAGACCAATATCAGGGGACCTTTTTACCCATAAAGAGGATCACCGCACCAGAGGCCACCCCTTCAGACTAGAAGAAAAGGACTTTCATTTAAAGGAACAGAGTAGGTGGTTCTTCACAGTGAGGACAGTGAGGTTGTGGAATGCACTGCCGGGTGATGTTGTGATGGCTCTTTCTGTTGATGTTTTTAAGAGGGGTTTGGATGTTTTTTTGGACAGACATAATATCAAAGGCTATTTTGATACTAAAATCTACAGTTAGTATAGCTATGGGCATACAGGTATATGGTTTGTGTTTGAAAGAGTGGAGATGTTTGTGTGTGTGTGTGTGTGTGTGTATGCTGGGTTTTTAATTTGGAGGGGTTGAACTTGATGGACTCGGTCTTTTTTCCACCCAATTTAACTATGTAACTATGTAACTGCACATTTTTTAATATGCATTTACCTGAAAATGTGCCAATAGCCCCTTTAAATCCTCCTCAGCTGCTACTTTTACTGGTAATTCTCTACTGAGCATCATAAAACGGCTGCAGAATTAAATTCAAATTCAGGAGTTTGCAAACGCTGTGTGTGATTGTATATTCACTGCAGGTATGATTTTATTTTGACGCATTATTTATTATCACAAGTTATTTTTTATTATTATTATTATTACAAGTTGCAGGGAAGGGCAGAGAGATCATTTGCTATAGGCCAACTCCGCTTCACTGGGAGCCCTGGGGAGAGGAAGTATTTGTATTATATTAGATGGGTTGTTCACCTTTAAATTCACTCGTTATTATGATGAAGAGAATTAAATTGTGGTATTATTTTTTTATCTGTAGTTTTTGAGTTATTTAGCTTTTTATTCAGCATCTCCAAAGTTTGCATTTTCAGCAATCTGGTTGCTATGGGCCAAATGACCCTAGCAACCATGCACTGACTTAAATAAGATACTGGAATATGAATAAAAGAGACCTGAATAGAAAAATGGGTAATAAAAAGTAGCAATAACTACATGTGTAGCCTTACATAGTGTTTGTTTTTTAGGAAATCGGTTTTAATGTTTTGGATCGTTTGGATAAAATTAAGGGAGACGGCCTTTTCATAATTCTGAGCTTTCTGGTTAACGGGTTTCAGGATAACTGATCCCAAACCTTTACAGGACTCTACCTAAAGCACTTTGTCTCTTAAAGGAAAACTATTCCCCCAAAATGAATACTTGAGAAACAGTTTATATCAAATTACGTGGCATATTAAAGAATCTTGCCAAACTGGAATATATATTTAAGCAAATATTGCCCTTTTACATCTCTTGCCTTGAACCACTATTTAGTGATGTCTGTGTGCTGCCTCAGAGATCACCTGACCAGAAATATTTCAACTGTAACAGGAAGAAGTGTGGAAACAAAAGACACAACTCTGTCTGTTAATTGGCTCATGTGACCTAACTTTATAGTTTGTTTGGTATGTTTGTGTGCACCGTTGGATCCTAGGATCCCAGGAGGCTGTCCTTATTTTTTAAAATGGCTATTTTCTATTTATGATTACCCAATGGCACATGCTACTAAAAAAGTATATTATTATGAAAATGGTTTATTTACATGAAGCAGGGTTTTACATATGAGTTGTTTTATGCAATATCTTTTTATAGAGACCTACATTGTTTGAGGGGTATAGTTTTCCTTTAACCGTTTTCCACAGCATCTATCCAGAATTATATTGGACAGATGTTGAAGTTTAACATTATTGGGAAAGTTGGGGGAATGGTTTATAGTTTAGCATGTACTGGGGTTCAAAAAATGTATCCACATTCACTGAACTGTTTCAGTTATTGTAGGTTTCAATAAGCCTCTTCATTTGAGGAAGGCAGTTGGGACCCCCCCAATACATTGTGTATGCCACACACTGTTTGCACAGAATAATTTAGAATAAAATATTTGAATGGAAGGCTTGTATTTCCCCATGGTGCTTCCCTCCATTCTATTGTGTGAGTACACAGGTTCAACACCTTAGTGAATATAGATAATATAATGTTACACTGGTCAGCTTTCTGAAAAAGGGTTATGCGATATTGGGGTGCAGCATGCTCATGGTAATTGCCTACTGAAGCTTAGCACACTGGGGGGTACAGAAGAGAGGCGTCACCCTTTGCTTGGGAAGAGAGGGAATATGGGTTATTATTGTGGCATATGCTTTTGGCAAGTTTCCCAACTTTGGATCAAGTCATAGGATGGATTAAAGTATGGAGTATTAATGTAAATGCTCTAAGGTATTTCGGTTTATGACCCCTTTCAACCAGGACACACCAAATCAAATTGCTGAATGTCTAATTTGCTTTTAATATGAATGCATAATTAATCACTGCACAGAATCCAGTGTAGCCCCCAGCCAGCACTCTTTGTTTTTCCGGTAAACCGAGTTGAAAGTAATTATCTTTCGTGCACAATTTTTGAAAAGTTTTTGTACTGAATTTTGGGTCAGGTTGTGCAGATGCTGAAGTATGTACCCCACAATTTACTGATTATGCAGTGTCAAAACTTGTGAACATACTCACAATTTCAAGGGGACTTTGTAACTAAATGAATTGCTGGTAGGTTTTATTCACTTATATGGGCCTGCCTGTTTTAGAGCAGAACTACATGGACAATTCAGGTCCGTTTTCGGTGGATCCGACGCTGGGCGACAAGACGGATACGACAAGTCATATGCAACAATTGGAAGTCGGATGGTGTCGCAAGGTTGATACGACACGACTGTCGGATGCTGACTTCCGTGTAGTTCTACCCTTAGGGCCCATACACATGGGCGTTTTGGACCTGCGCTCCCCTGCGTTGCGGTTTGTTGCGTTCAGCCGCAGGGGAGCGCAGGTCTAGACGCACCTCATTCTTTTCAATGAGGTTGTACCCACGAGACGCATGTAAGCGCCAAACGCAGGCGCTTACATGCGTTCGTGTGAGTACAGCCCCACTGAAAATAATTGAGTGCGTCTATACCTGCGCTCCCCTGCGGCTGAACGCAACAAAACGAAACGCACGGGAGCGCAGGTAAAAACGCCCGTGTGTAAGGGCCCTTAGATGGTTTTGGGTGCAAGTGAAATCGGCACACCATTAGGTGGTTATTTATCATAGGTCAAGCTTGTGAGGTTTCATCTATCTCAGATAAACTCAAATGTTTGCTTAATTATGAAAAAACCTGAATGTAAAAAGACTCCAATCAATACAATTGGGAGGAAAACTCAAATACTCAAATTGATCGAATAGTCTTGTAAAAAAAGCTTGAATTGATTGAGTTTTCAACACATCTTTACAAAATCACATCTTCAAATAGTTCACGGGACCTCTGCCATTGACTTTTACATGACCTCAACAGGTTTTTGTTGGAGTATTTTTGTATTCAATCTTTTTGCAGCTTCGGGGCAAAATAAATATTGAAAGATACACTTTTTTTTTTTAATCCAGAAAAATTAGTTTTTACTGAAGCTACCCTAGAAAAACTTTTTTTTTTTTCAGGAAAACACAAGACCTATTTGTTTTTTTGAGAATATACATTTCTCCATTTCAGCATAAGCCTAACAAGCTCATATACATACACTTGTTTTTTTTATGATTTTGCTTTTTGTTCAGCAGAAGCTCTCCAGTTTGTAACTTGGCAGCTGTCTTGTTGCTGTGGGTCCCATTTACCCTAGCAACTAGGCAGTGGTTTTAATGAGAGACTGAAAGATGAATAGGAGTGGCCTGAATAGAAAGTAACAACAGCAAGACAAGTTGTAATCTCACTTTTGAATAGGCCATTCTATAACAAACTAGAAGTTATCTTAAAAGTAAATAACTCATTTAATTGACATAACTCTGCTCCATTAATCTGTACACATGGAAACAGAATCCAAAAAAAGTAGCGTTATCCAATTTTTTGTATGTCACATTTTTGTCTGCTCAAGGGAGTGCAGAAATAAAGGCAATAAATAGTGAATTGTAGCACTGCGTTGCCAAACTTATTGTCATCATCCTCTTAGAAGTCAGTTGGTGACCTGCCAGCTTGGTGGGAATAGGAGAAGCTTCAGGACCAACAAAGAGCAGCTGCTGAGATTGATATCTTGTTTATTGGGCAAGGCCCTCTCTACCTCTTGTATAGGGTACTGGTTGTTTTTTTTTTGTAAGTAATGTATGTGTAATGATTACAGCCATTTCTTGTACAGTGATGTGGAATATTTTGGTGCTAGTGATTGTCATGATTTTTATGGGTTATTTTATTTCTTACCTTACATTGCAAAATAATTCACTGAACTATTTAAAATGTTATTCTTGAACCAGCATATGTATTTTTTTAGCTGTAATATTGCTATGGCATTGTGCCTGATCCTGATGAATCAGGAATGAAACTGCTTTGAGACAAACGTTTTTTCCTTCCCATTGTATTGTATCACAACATGGGTCGTGTTTGCAGTGCTAAAAGTTCTCCTTAGTGTTAGACACGAGAATAGCACCAAAGCAGGAATTCTTATGTCTTACCACTAGGTGGAAACAATTGCTTTTTATCACCGCACTCCCACAATTTACTCACACTGCTTATCGTGGT
>CM044443.1:3011047-3034941 GCA_024363595.1 Xenopus borealis
TGTCTGTGTGGTCTTTTAACTTTGATGTGGAGTGGGCGGGTATTAGGGGCGGGGCTTGGGTGCTAGGGTAGGGCGGGGGGGCCCCGAAAATTTTGTTGTGTGGGGCCCTGCGATTTCTAATGGCGGCCCTGGCGACCAGGCACAACAGGTTCCAGCCTTCTTCGCCTGATACAGAGATTCATTGGCCATAAATGCAGATGTGCTGACGTCCAACTGTCCATTCCGACTAGCATATGCCTTCCCACCCATACCGCTAATTCCAGGACCATCAGAAAGTTACAACGGGAACAAACCACCCTTTTTCTGATAGCGAGATGACGAATGTGGTTCACAGATCTTCTCAACCTTTTCATTGCAGATCCGTGGTCCCTGCCTCTACTTCCGGACCTTCTGATTCAGGGACCCATCCAACATCTAAATGTGAATTACCTATATTTGACGTCGTGGCTCTTGAGACCCCGATCCTTACACAAGAGGGTTTTTCCAAGGCGGTAGCACACACTGTGTGCGCAGCCCGTAAGCCGGTTTCAGCCAGGGCCTACCACAGAGTTTAGTCCACTTATTGCAGATGGTGTATCACACACAAGGTCAAGTTCAGGGTGCTGTCCATTCCAAACATTCTGGAATTCCTGCAAGAAGGACTCTCCTTGGATCTGTCCCTCACAAGTCACAAATCTCTGCACTGTCAATTCTCTTCCAGAAATGGCTTGCTCTGCTTCCTGAGGTCAAGACCTTCATGCAAGGGTAGCTCATGTGACTCTCCCCCCAACCCCCCCATTTGGGCTCCTACTTCTCCTTGGGGTCTCACACTTGTTCTAAGTGCACTTCAACGCCCACCCTTCGATACTCTAGATTCCATGTGCTCTATCCTGCAAGTAGCCGTGCATCATTTTCCACCACAACAGAGCAGTCTTTTGGACCATTCCGTCCTTCTTACCTAAGGTTATTTCAGAGTTCCATCGGAACCAGGACGTAGTTCTACCATCCTTTTGTCCTTCTCCAGCCAACCAGAAGGAAAGGGACCTGCATACCCTAGATCCAGTAAGGGCTCTAAAGTTCTACCTTGGTCCTCCCTTCAGGGCCTAGACAGGGTGCATCTGCTACCAAACAATCCATATCCTGCTGGATCAAGAAAGCCATTCAAAGAGCCTACGTTGCTCAAGGAAGGACTCCACCAAGTAGAGTCACAGCCCATTCCACTAGGGGTGTGAGTACGTCCTGGGCATTCAGAAATCCGGCATCAGCAGAATAGCTGTGCAAAGAATGGACCTCTGTCCATTCATTTTCAAAATTTTATCATTTTGATATCTTTGCAGCTTCTGACACTCGCTTTGGGAAAAAAGTGCTTCAGGCCGCGGTGGCTGATACTAATTAAGCCTCATCTTCCCACCCAAGGGGTTGCAAGGGACAGCTTTGGTATGTCCCCATAGTCCCTGTGTCCCCCAAGATGACTTGGAGAAAAGGATATTTTGTGTACTCACTGTTAAATCTCTTTCTCTTCAGTCACTTGGGGGACACAGGGCTTCCCTCCCTGGATTGAGGCTCTCACTTCCGTCAGACATGTTTCTGTTATAGAATTTTTCAGTAATTCTCCTTTACCAAAATTATAGCCAAGTCTTATCCTGTTGGCCTTGGTACAAACTGAACTAATCTCCGCCTGCTGGGGGTATAGCCAGTAGGAGAGGAGTCAGTTGCCTTTTTTGTAGTTGTGTCCTGCCTCTTAGTGATACTAGCTATACCCCATGGTCCCTGTGTCCCCCAAGTGACTGAAGAGAAAGAGATTTAATGGTGAGTACACAAAATCTCCTTTTTGCACAGCTAATTAGCCAGTTTTTATTTTTACACTGAACTGTTCCATTAAAGCATAATGTGGTTACAAAAATATATTAACACTGCTATAGTTCCAGGGGTTCCCAAGATACAAATAAACTCACCCCAAATCTCATTGTAACTGGACTTCAGGTTGGTCCCCCTCAGGACTGGACTGGGATTCAAAATAGGCCCTGCCATTACTGCTACAAAGAGGCCCAAACAGCCCCCACCAGCCCACTTAATAGTCACTTTCTATGGCAACTTACAGCAGCCCATTGGGCATTTGCCAGAACCCACAGATTGCCAGTCCGGGCCTGGTCCCCCTTAGCTCATAACAATGTTACAGATATATAGAAACATTGGGGTGTCACCCTGCTATAGTTCCAGGGGTACCCAGGGTACAAATAAGCACTCACCCCAAATCTCCCCCTAACTGACCTTCAGACTGGGCCCCCTTAGCTCATAACAAGGTTACAGATATATAGAAAAATTGGGGTGTCACTCTGCTATAGTTCCAGGGGTACCCAGGGTACAAATAAGCACTTACCCCAAATCTCCCACTAACTGACCTTCAGACTGGGCCCCCTTAGCTCATAACAAGGTTACAGATATATAGAAACATTGGGGTGTCACTATAGTTCCAGGGGTACCCAGGGTACAAATAAACACTCACCCCAAATCTCCCCCTAACTGACCTTCAGACTGGGCCCCCTTAGCTCATAACAAGGTTACAGATATATAGAAACATTGGGGTGTCACCCTGCTATAGTTTCAGGGGTACCCAGGGCACAAAACTGGTCTTTAGCATTCTGTGCTTTATTGTGGAATTAAAACCAATAATTTTGTGCAAAGTATGATTTTCTGTTCCTGTAAATATGCTAGTCATATGCCTTAAAGGAGAAGGAAAGCTGCCAAAGGAGTTTATTTTTATTTTATCAACATGTATTTCTATAGCGCGAACATATTGTGTAGTGCTTTAAAGTAAATGTGTTTATACAACTAAATCACATGAATACATACTTATGGAGTTACATACATCACAATCAATGCCGGTAAAAAAATGGCGAGGAAGGCCCTATGCAGAAAGAGCTTACAATCTAAAGGTAAGGGAGTTCTACATAAAGTGTGTGAGTGGGCAAAATTGAGTTTAGTGGGTGAGAAATCTGGTACTGTATGTAGTGTTGCATTTGGTAGTTAAAAGTGAGGGTAGGCTTCTCGAAAGAAGTGCATTTTAATAGACTTCATAAAAGCAGAAAGGTTGGGAGAAAGTCAGACAGACCATAGGAGAGAATTCCAGAGGAGGGGTACAGCCCTTGCAAAGTCTTGAATGTGAGCATGTGAGGATGTAATAAGAGAAGAGTTGAGTAGCAGGTCAGTAGAGGAGAGTAGTAAGCGGTTGGGTGAGTATATAGAGATGAGTTCAGAGATGTAGGGAGGGGCAGAGTTATAAAGTGCTTTGAATGTCAGGGTCATTAATTTTAATAACCATATGAGTTTATTAATTTGCCGAGTGAGGAAGTATAGAGGGAGAATAATAAGGGTCCCAGGACAGAGCCTTGAGGAACCCTAACAGATAGAGGTAGGGGAGAATATGTTACTCCATTGTAGGAGACACTGAAGGAACGATTAGTGAGGCATGAAGAGAACCAGGACAGGGCTGTGTCATGAAGGCCAAGTGAATGGAGGGACTGGAGAAGGAGAGGGTGATCTACAGTGTCAAATAGTAGTAGTAGAGATCAAGTAGTATTAGTAGTGAGAAATGATTGTTGGTTTTAGTTAGTCTGGTCAGGGCAGAGCCCATAGATTAGCCACAGTGTAAGCTAGAACACACTTTTTATTCTTTAGAATACCTTAGAACAGAGCTATGAGTGAGGAGCACACCGAGCATGCTAAAGCCCAAGCCCTGGCGTTTTACTATGAAAACAGTAAACTGATTTGCCTTGTGGTGATTATTTTGACAGAAAACTCTGGGTAGCTTGCTTAGTTTTAAAATGTCATTGTCCTTCAAGCCATTCCAACTGTGACTTTTGGTGGAATTTGTGTGACAGGCTCTAGGAGATGCTCCCAGTGCAGACAGGCATACTACTGCTCTGCGGATTGCCAGAGAAAGGATTGGCCAGCACATTCTGTATTCTGCAAGCCCTTGGCTGCGTAAGTTTTTCATTCTTAAATTTCACAGTGGTGCCTGGTTAAGCTTCTTTCTCATTCTTGCATGTATTTCCCATACTAATCAGACTCATTGCGATTAATGCATTTTTCTTTATTTTCCCATTATTAAATGTCTCATATGAAATTTGGCCTGGCCATATTTTGTTTCCTTTCAGGAAAGAACAGGGTGCTTGCAGGTCTCCCACTGATAGAGGAGAGCAAATTGTGCAGCGCAGGGTAAGGTTCTTAATGAAGCACAGCTACAGCAGTTTGTGTAACACACTATGACAATAAGTAATTTACTTATCAGTTGTGGAGATTTGGGTATGCCTGTAAGGCTCATACCACATGGGACTGATTAATCCGCTTGTTCCGCTGGTATGACAAATGATATGAATAATTAGAAAATTTACATTAAGCTCATCTCCTTGTAGAAGTTTACTTACCTTTAAGGAACAGTAACATGGGAAAATAAGTGCTTTAAAGTAATACAAATATAAGGCAGTGTTGCCCTGCACTGGTAAAACTGGTGTTTGCTTCAGAAACACTACTATTGTTTATATAAATAAGCTGTTGTGTATCCATGGGGCAACCATTCAAATGAGAAAAGGCTCCAGTTACACAGCAGATAAACTCTTACATAATGGTGTTATCCACTATTTAACTTGTGCCATATAGCCTTTACTACACAGCAGCTTGTTTATATGAAATATAGAAGTGTTTCTGAAGCAAACACATCAGTTTTACCATTGCAGGGCAGCACTACATGATATTTTTATGTCCTTTAAAACCCTTTAATTTTTTGGCTTTAGTGTTCCTTTAAAGTGAGATGCGTTGATGAAAGATAGACTGAATACTAAACTGGGAAAATTAACAAATCTTCAGATATCACAATCTGAATGTGTTTAATCAAGACTAAAGGTGACCATACATGGGCCATCAGCCTGTCCGACCGATATCTGACCCGTTGATCAAACAAGTTAAAAATACCTATTGATAGAGAACTGCATCAGCAGCCTGATACAGTCGTCACCTGTCTGCTTACCTGGGAGACCAAAAGATCCTCTCCTTTGGCAACCTTGTTAAGCTGGCCATAGACGTAAAGATTTTTGAAAGATCCAATGGTTATTGTGAGACCACGATTATCTCAAAACGATGGTTTAAATGCCTGATGTGTCCATCAACTAAAAAAGACCATTTCAGGCGATATTGCAGCAAAACTGAAGGATCGCAGCCTGCTTGGCCCTGCAAACATAGGTAGATTGTATGGGGACTGATAAAGATTTTCTAACCTGGCCGATCAATCATCAGACCAATGTCGGACGAAAAATCGTAAGATGTACGATCGTTTGTATCCCACTAACCGCACGATAATTTGACATGGGGGCTAGACATATTGTCAGTTTCCCAGATGCCCCCAGTCATGTGACTTGTGCCAGCACTGTAAGAGGGAGCTGCTTTATGGCAGGCTGTTGTTTTTCCTTCTCAGTGTAACTGAATAGTACGCAGTGGGACATGTAACTATTGAGTGCTGTTCTTAGATCTACCAAGCAGCTCTTATCTTGTGTTCTTCTCATTGTTCTTTTGTTAGGCTGATGGGTAGGGGAAAGGGAGGGGGTGATATCACTCCAATTTACAGTACAGCAGTAAAGAGTGATTGAAGTTTATCAGAGAACAAGTCACATGACTTGGGCAGCTGGGAAATTGACAAAATGTCTAGCCCCATGTCAGATTTCAAAACGAAATACTGTATAAAAAAATCTGTTTGCTCTTTTGAGAAATGGATTTCAGTGCAGAATTCTTCTGGAACAGCACTATTAAATGATACATTTTGAAAAAAAAGTTTTTTTCCCATGAAATGATTTTTTTTTTTTAACTTTCAATTGATAATTCAGAATTGAAAAAGTGCTTGTTGCCTTCTAGAAATTCCTCTTGTCCTGGGTGTAACTGCTCTACAAGCAATTCATTGTTAAACCTCTTCAATTCTAAGGGTAGGGGCAGACAGGGAGATTCGGGGAGATTTAGTCGCCTGGCGTTTTTTGCAGGCGACAATCTCCCCGAATTACCTTCTCCCTTTCTGCCGATCGTGAAAGCACAAAGCGCCTGTGCAGACGCGGCGCGGCGATTTCCGGAATCGCCCGAAGATACCTCGTGAGGAAACTTCGGGCAATTCCGGAAATCGCCGCGTCTGCACAGGCGCTGGCGCTTTGTGCTTTTACGATCAGCAGACAGGGAGAAGGTAATTCGGGGAGATTGTCGCCTGCAAAAAACGCCAGGCGACTAAATCTCCCCGAATCTCCCTGTCTGCCCCTACCCTAAGGCACTGGGGATTTGCCGTTTTTTAGATAGCTCTTTGATAAGTGCAGTTAAATAATTGAGACCACAACAGTCCCCAGTGTTCTGCCTTTATCCCTGTTGTGGGGTCCCTCAAAAGGGGCTTTTCCACCTCTATCTCTCAATTTTCAAACCTTTTAACTTCATGCATTGCTTATTAATTAATATAATCCCACCCTTTTAGAATTATTTTTCATTAATTTGGCTCACATGAATGCACTTTAAGGGTGGGGCACCATCATCCTTTTTTATAATCAATGAATTCAGTAAATTAATTTTCTATAGATAGATTTTCCTGATATATTCATCATCATAACCGATCTTCCTCTAATGAATTCTTAATTGATGAATTAGCTATATACTATTTATCATAATTAAGAGTTTAATGAATGAACTACATCGATGCACGACAATTGACGAAGCACTGGCACTTTATTTATTTGATTAATCAACGGATTTTGTAACTTATTTATGAAGCATTAGCACTCTATTAAATTAATTGATTATTTAAGGAATTGATAGCTATTTATTGGGACGTAGGAATCTGAGATCAACGAGCAATTTTGGATTTGTATACTGTATATTGAATATTGTGGGTTAGCCCTTTTAGATTTTACTTCATAAAAACAGTTAAGTTATATAGTATTTATTTTAGAAACGTGTAGGGTTACTACATTTTCTCTTTCTCCTATTTGAATCAAGTTACTACTAGTAACCACACCTCACAATAATTGGTTAAACTACTTCAACCTTGTTCGTGAATTTAAAGATGTTTTTATACTGTTTAAGCGAAGGATTAACTGTCTTTTACTGTCTCCTTAGACTGAAGTATCACCTGCTGGCACCTCCCCCAAGACTGAAGAGATTGTACGAAAAATCACATTCTCCGATCTACAAGAATCTGGATTGAAAGAGGGGAAGGAATCTCAGGTGCTTACCCAGTGCAGTCCAGTGTTTCAGCACAGCCAGGAGAACCATACTAACTGTATTTTAGCGATATTCTGTTTTCCATAGGAGTCTGAACAATAAAATGCAATTATATGTAACCTAAACAATTTGTCATTGCCATTCTTATGTTCTTACTTTGTAGAATTTAAATTATTTTATCCTTCATTTTAACATTCAAACAGCAGACTCGTTGTAAGATCAGTGATCCTATTATTATTATTAACATGTATTTCTATAGCGCCAACTTGTTGCGTAGCGCTAGAAACTATTGTCTTCTCCCTATGAAAAAAAAAGGGTCATGCAAACAATTGAGGAGTGGGTAAAAGTAAATACACAAATTACCTTCCTTCTCCAGCTCCCTCATTTTAGTATAACAGTTTTTAACGAAGCCAACAGGATTCTGTGCCTCTGCAGATAAAGCTTTCATTCTTATTGGCTTCTTAAAGAAGAAGCCTACTACAGTGTGAGGTTGGCTGTATTTGTATATTCCATCCAGATTCACAGTTTGTAGACATACAGCTTAAACCACTGGTGAAAACATTTTCTATTATATAATTAAATGTTGTCAAACATGTTTTCCAATATAAGCAGAAATCTTGCAAGTCAAATTACTTACTTTAATGGGCTTATTTATCATGCAGTGTAAAAAAATGGATGAAGCATTACCAGTGATGTCGCCCAGTGCAGCCAATTAGATTTCAAGAACAGCTATGAGCAACAGCACTGGTAATGTTTCACTCCACTTTTTTTTACACAGCATGATAAATAGACCCATAAGACTTTAGATTAAGTTGCACAATAAAAATTTTGATCAAATCTGATTTCTGCAAAAAGCCACTGTACAGAAGCTTGAAATTGATTAATTGCTAACGTGGGTTATTTGCTTTTATTTTAGGGCTTTGTCCTGGATTTCTTAAGCCCCAGCAAGTTCTACATTCAAGTGTGCACCACAAAATCAGTGGAATCTCTTGTCAAAGTATCAACATTATTGAAAGAGATCTACACAAAACCCGAGAACCTAAAGAAAGGTTATACACCTGCCATTGGTGAGGTTTGTGTGGCCAGATATGCTCAAGATCAGGTAAAAACAAAAAGATATATATATATGAAAATATTAATGAACTTCATAGAGATCAGGGACATTTATGTCTTTTTAATTTTGTGTATTGATTTAGCACTTTATAAATCATTACGGAAAATGCAATTGTTTATATTCAATGACTGTTATGAGATAGATGTCAGCCCTTGATCTTTGTTTCCTTTAACAGAACTGGTACAGGGTGATGGTGCACAGTGTTGATGATCAGATGAAGATGGCGCAGGTCCTGTACCTTGACTTTGGGAATCTGGAGACCGTTTCTTTGAATGATGTGCAACAAATGCACAAAGATGTAGAGCTGTTCCCCCCTACTGTAAGACATATACGCAATATCTCCTTGTAAATGGCAGAATTCCAGATGACTTGACTTATTCTTGTTTTCCCATAGGCAATAAGATGCTTCTTGGCCAATATTGCTGTTCCTCCATGTGGTTGGACCCCAGAGTGCCTAGTAGATGTCAAGAAACTGCTCTTGGGGAACAAGGTCTCATTCACTGTCCTTCAAATTGAGCAAGAAGAACCCCCAATGTATGGGGTGGATGTTACTTTGCCAAGCTCAGGTTACTCTAACCTTTTCTCTGCTTTTGGTTAGGAACTTGCTTATGCTATTGCATTAGAGACAAGTGATAAATAATTTTGCCCTGTCTTACCAAAAAAATGGGGGGGGAGGCTTATGACAGGAAATACTTATTTTTTAAATAAGCACAGTCTTCAAAATTAAACATTTTTGTAAGTAATGCTGTAATTGCCAAACAAGAGACCCCTGAGATATGGTAGTCCCAAAGTCATTTCTGCTGCAAATTGGTTGTTTTGAGTTTACTCCCCAGTAACCACAGTACTATCTTTTCCCTTTAAACCTTGAGGCTCTAGTTGTGTGTGAACCAAACTGGGGTTTAAATTGCTCTGTTAAAGTGGTGGTTTTTTGTATGATATTGAAAAGCTACATCTAAGAAACATTTAAATTGGTCTTCATTATATATTTTTACTAGTTTTTTTCATTATTGGGTTCTTCTGGCTCTTTCCAGCTTTCAAATGGGGCTCACTGACCCCATCTAAAAATAAATGCTCTGTAAAGCATCACATATGTTGTTATTGATACTTTTTATTACTTCTCTTTCTATTCAGGCCTCTCCTATTCATGTTCCAGTCTCTTATTCAAATCAGTGCATGGTTGCTAGGGGAATTAGAACCCTAGAAACCAGATGTCTGAAATTATAAACCCGAGGGCTTCTGAATAAAAAGCTAAATAGCATAAAAACAATTTAAATTGTCTCAAAATATTACTCACTACATCATGCTAAAGTTTAAAACAATAGTCAAGACAGAACCTGCAAACCCAGTCTGTTTTCATAGAAGCTAGAGAGCTAAACAAGAGATGATGCCTTCTCTTTTAATATTATAATATTTCCCATTAGATAACCATTAAGGGAAAATATAATTAAGTTTCTTCCCTATGATTTTCTAACAAGATACAAAAGAAGTCCTGAAGACTCAGCCTTGATTCTAGGCTGTGATAGTGACTTGGCTCGTGATTATTCTAAAACTCTTAAACTCACAACAGATATGTCAATCTCTTCATTTCTTTTTGGGTTCAGAGATAAGATGATCCAGCTTTTCATTGGATGTTTGTGTTTTCCACTCCAGGTGAACGTGTGGGTAAATATTTGTTTGATAAAGGCTATTGCTTCTCTCCAGAAGTAAAAAGCAAGATGAAGAGGAGCAGCTCTGAAACAGGTAATAAATCAGTTTTCTTACTAAGAATGTATTTGTGCATACTGCTGGACATCTATTCCAAGCCTATATATGTCTATAACAATTAGCAGACAATGCTTTTGGTAGGACAGTAAAAGGTATACACTCATCACATTATCTACTAATTTATAATCCCACCTTTAATAATGCCTGAAATAAGAGGTTTGGGTTTCTTAATCCTGGTATGAGATTGTCTACCTGCATGAACAAGATGGGAGCTGCTGTTTATTTTCCAAAAAGGAAGCAGTGACTGTCAGGAGTACTGAGAAATATATTCTCAATATTTATTTAGCCTTTTTTATGCAATGCATTAGAGCTCAGTACTGAGGCTGTGCGGCAAATCTCCATTTCTCTGTAGCTGCCAATACTTTTTCCCAGAATGCCACTGTAATAGAAAAGACCAAAACATTGCATTTGGATAGTGTCGCAAGTAAATTAATGAATTGTTTTACGATGTTGTCTTTTAGCTTGACCTCAAGGGGGTGCTACTAACATGCAGAACGAGTGTGCCTTGGTCTGTAATACTGTGTTTTAACTTGTTTGTTTATGACAATTCTTTTCCTGCATGTTAGATGAATCAAAGCTGTAAGTGGCAGGCTGGAGTTTTGTTTATAGAAGAGACTGGAATTTTAAGGAGGAGGCTGGTTGTGACCTTTAAACTGAATTGTGGACATGATGACTTTTTGTCTGTTTCTTTCACAACATGAAAAGGGCACATTTTTAAAACATCTTTGCTGCTCAGTCTCAATTTAATTTTTTAGGAGTTAAAAGGAAAAGACATAATTACGCAGCACCACTTGGTTAATGACCCACAGCAACCCGTGCATATGAATTTACAATAATGTGTATTTGTCAAAAAGTAGTATTTTATAACTATATCTTACTTAGCCCCACATTACTTTGTGTTCCTCCCGCTCAACACTGTGACGTTTAATCCTTTTATCCCAAGGGCACCATACACAGGCCATCAACCTCCTGACTGAGTATGGAGGGAGCCAGTCCTTTGCTTTTATTGACAAATGTATGATCACATTTAGGGTAATGCCAGACAGGAAGATTCGGGGAGATTTGTCACCTG
Source organism: Xenopus borealis (assembly GCA_024363595.1). Taxonomy (NCBI): domain Eukaryota; kingdom Metazoa; phylum Chordata; class Amphibia; order Anura; family Pipidae; genus Xenopus; species Xenopus borealis. Next base: position 3,022,219 of record CM044443.1, read on the forward strand.
GCGACTAATCGCCTCTTCTTTGGGGCGGCAAATCTCCCCGAACCGCTTCCAGCTGATTAATGAATAATTGCCTGCGCCTATTGACAAGCAGCACTGCGTTTTCCAAAGTCGCTCGAAGTTGCCTCCTTAGGCAATTTCGAGCGATTTCAGGAAAGCTCAGTGCCGCGTGTGAAAAGGCGCAGGCGATTATTCATTAATCAGCTGGAAGGCAGGGGGAAGCGGTTTGGGGAGATTAGTCGCCAGGTGACGAATCTCCCTGAATCTTCCCGTCTGGCCTTGTAGGCCTTATAGAAGGTGGTTGGTTGCCAAGTAGGATTGCAAACTGACAAACAAAATAAAAAAAGTCCCACCAATTGTCTGTACTTTGCTGAATATTCTATAAGTTGAAGTTTGTCCCTGTTCAAGTCTGCTGCATGCTATTGTCTTTGTGTCAAAATAAATGCAATTTAATGAAATCTTATGACTTTTTTTAAAATTAAAAAAACTTTAATTATGTATGTGTCAGCGCTGACCCTTAAGGCTGGGGACAGACAGGGAGATTCGGGGGAGATTCTGTCGCCTGCCATTAAACGCCAGGCGAAGAATCTCCCTGTCTGTCCCCAGCCTAAAATTAGAATGTTTTTGACATCACACTAGACATTGCTTACATCAGGGGTGTCCAACCTGCAACCCAGGATGGATATTAATGCGGCCCACCTTGAAGCCCTTGCTTCCCGAGGAAACATCATGTTGCAAAGGATATAGGAGTAGGCGACTGCCCATTGCTTTGTTAGTAGTAGTAAAAATATAATAAGTGTATTTAATATCCAAGTGTCCCGTATTCCAGTGTATAGCTCCATCTTGTTATACAACTGGTATTGTATTTCTTTTCTGTGTATTTTCTTTACTTTTGCAAATCAAAAGTGTTTGTGTATTTCATGTGTGGCCCAGACAATTTTTCTTTTCCCAATGTGGCCCAGGGAAGCCAAAAGGTTGGACACCCCTGGCTCACATGCTATTAATGGCTTTGTCTGAGGTAACATCGTTAACTTGGGAATTTGCATGGAAATGTGACCGGCAGGTTAGGGCAAGTATGAGAAGCAAGACAGCAACAATCTAGAGGATTTTAGCACTGCAGGTTATTGTTGCTCTGGTTTTGCATTAACCCTGTTTTTTGAAGGCTGAGAGAAGCAGATCTGATCCATTCCCCAGCCAAGTGGAGGTCATCCCAAAAATACTTGCTTTTTGCTCCATGTGCCCTCAGATTTAAAGGGGGTGTTCACCTTCCAGCTCAGTAATTCAGGTGCAGACTCTAAACTGTTACAATTTTGCAAAATTTAGTTGATCCATTTCTCAGCAGCCATCTCTGGAGTATTAGTAACTATTGTATCATATGTATTGTATCAACATGTATATGTTCGCCTTTGCGTTTACATTTAGTATGTTATAGAATGGCCAATTGTAAGCAACTTTCTCTGGGGGGGACAGGGAACTGTAGGGATTAAGCTCCACCCTCAAGGAGGTAGGACACTTTGTAATAAACTGAAGGGGTCGTGACTGAAGTCTCAATCAGTTTTTTTAAGTGTCCTGCACCTAGGAGTATGGACAACACTACAGAGAAGAATTTTTCTTCTTTCCAGAGTTCATCATTGGACATTTGGGGCAGCACCATGAACAGGAATACCAGTGTCCTAGAGAGCTGAACTCCTACAAGAGAATTTCACCAGGGGGTGCCTATATATCCCCAAAAAGGGGCAAACAATGGACCCCACAGACAAACCTGCTCCACACCGGGGCAGAGGTGTCACTGGTGGATGCTGAAGGAGAAAGATCACTGCTCTGAGTTAGGTAGAGACCCAATACCTTCACACTCTGTCTGTTAAACACCCCCAGGATAGGTCACAGAGACGGCCACCTCATCACACGGTGGGCAACATTTGCCGGCAAGAGTGGGTCAGATGGCACAGACGGCGGAACCACCATCTTTGGTGTCGGCCTGCGTGGGCGCCATTTTGAAAAGCCGCAAATGGCGGGAAGGCACCATTTTATTAGTGATAAGTGACACTAGCAGCACGGCAGGGATACTTCACCTTTCCCCCTCCTTCACTCACGCACTCTTTCTGTCCAGAAATGGACAGTACGGGGAAGCACCAAGATTAACAGCAGACACACTAGCGCGGCTGAATCCCTGTGAGGTACCTGCTGCATGGCAGAAAGAAGGTAAGACAAGGAGCCTATTCCCCAGTGTGGGGGGGAAAGCCTCGGCAGCAGCAGGGCAGGTAACCTACCTCGCCTGCACTAAATGCCAATCTGAATTCTCTGGGGGTCAAGGTGAGCCACTATGCAAATCCTATACAGGGCACAACGTCTGCTGTAGGTCTCAACCCTAACAGACTTTCACCTCAAGCTGTTATCACTGATGATCAAGGGCCATCACAGAATACAGGGGGAAGTACAGCAGGAGACCTGCCAGCCCCTCTTTGGGCCATACATTTATCTCAATCCCTGGCATCCCTTCAGGGACTTACAGTCATTGCAGAGACTTTGGGGAAGGTGTTATCTAAACTGATCTAGAGACACAGTGAAAAGTGCAAAGAAGTCCTAGGGCTGACGCCACCCATCTCAATGTCTGACGCGTCATCAATAGATCACAGTTCTTCACAATCTGAAGGGGAACTACTGCGTTCCGAAGTTTCCTCAGAAGAGGAGGATAATCCCAGCGAGGGTAAAGATACGGAAACCGAACATGACGTTGATGGAATAATTAAAGGTGTACTTAACATTCTCAACATCACGCAAACACAGGAAGAAAAAGCTCAATCTTCAGGGTTGTTCAAGAGACGGCACAAATCTGTAACTTGCTTTCCAGCACAAGACGAATGGCATTTACCAGAATGAAAATTTCAAGCATATGCAAATGAGTGTTCGGACTCAGTTCGGCTGGGCAGAAGGATTTGGCCAAATCCTGCTGAAAAAGGCAGAATCATGGACGAATCCCGAACTGAATCCTGGATTCGGTGCATCCCTAGTCGTTGGACATAAAGGATGCATACCTACATGTCCCAATCTGGCCACCTCACCACTGTTTTCTTCTGTTTGCGTTTGCAAACAATCATTACCAGTTTTTAGCACTTCCATTTCGACTATCGACAGCGCCCAGAGAGTTTACCAAATTAATGGCAGTTTCTGCTGCAATTGCAGGGGATATCGGTTACTCCTTACCAGGGCCGTCATTAGAAATCACGGGGGCCCCGCACAACAAAATTTTTTGGGCCCCCTGGACTGCCCACCCTGGCACCCAAGCTCCACCCCTGATCCCACCCACTCCACATCAAAGTTAAACGACCACACAAACATCAGCACTAAAAAAGAAAAAACCCCCACACATATTGATGGTCAGGGCTCCCTTATAAGTTTAAAAAAAAAAAACATTGGCACCAGGTCCACCCATAAAAGTTTTTTTTTTTTTTTTAAAAAGCATTGGTGCCAGGGCCTCTCTTACAAGTTGAAAGAAAATTTGGGGCCCCAGAGAATTTTTTTTTTAAACTTGGTGCTAGGGCCCCCCTTACAAGTTAAAAGAAAATTTGGGGCCCCAGAGAATAATTTTTTTTTTTTTTTAAACTTGGCGCTAGGGCCCCCCTTACAAGTTAAAAAAAATTGGGGCCCCAGAGAATTTTTTTTTTTTAAACTTTTCGCTAGGCCCCCCCTTACAAGTTAAAAGAAAATTTGGGGCCCCAGAAAATTAAAAAAAAAAAAAAATCATTGGTGGCAGGGGGCTATATAGAGTAATAAAATAAAACATTGGTGGCCTGGGGATTTTAAAAAAAACCCATTGGTATCCGTAGAATTGAACTCATGGCTTCAGGACCTCCATTATAGCTGTTTTCGTGACATCTGGTATTTTCGCCGCTTCAGGACTTCAGTGTCTGCTCCTTCGTGACTTTGGGTCTTTCCGCCGCTTCAGGACTTCGACTATCTTCGGCACTTCCGCATCAGCACAGTAAGAAACAGGACGGCTTCGGCGACGCTCGTAAGGGGAGCCCGGGATACCTGTCCCACCCCCCCCATGATGGTGGCCCTACTTACCTGGACAACCTGCTCATAAATGCCAGAACAGTGGAGAGCGCTTTAGAGGATCTTCAACTAGCGATATCACTTCTCCAGAAGTTCGGTTGGAAAATAAACTGGTCCACATCCAATCTACAACCTTGTCACCAAATGACATTTTTAGGGATGGAGTTCAACACCGTAACCCAATTAATATGCCTTCCACAAGACAAGCAGAGAAGGATCAGGGAGCAAGTCAGATTACTTTTGCACATCTCGAAACCGAAGATCCACACAGCAATGAGGGTACTAGGAGTGATGTTATCAACCATAGAGGCAATACCTTTCACACAAAAACATCTACGTCAACTTCAGGCGAACGTTCAGTTTGTTAGGGGGGACCCCTCTCCCGAGCATTGACCACTAGTTGGATAGGTGGGGGTATAAATAATGTGTGATGTAAATTGTCAGTTAAGCTTGATAAAGGGTCAAGTGAGACCCGAAACATTGCTGTAATGCCCGAAAAGGCTCCAATAAAGGCATTTTAATTCATGAAAGAAGTGGTGCTGTTTCATCTTGCAAGCTGGAAAGTATACATGTGGAAAAGTGGCCTCCATGAGACTTGCACTACAGTTAAGTAAAGGCCGGGAAGCTGTGCTGCATGTTTCATAGATCATCCGATCCTTCTCTGCCAGGGACCCATAGCCCACCACAATCCAGGGCTGTTCCTTTTGACGGGGTGGCTGTTGAGACGAGGTTTCTTGGAAGAAGTTATAAACACAATGCTGAAGGCTCGAAAACCAACATCATCCACAGCTTATCAGTTTTGAAATCATACCACAGTTGGTGCTCCGAGACAGGTTTACCTTTTCTCCAGTTAAGCATCCCAGGAATTCTATCTTTTCTCCAAAGGGTTATTCAACTGAATCTCAAACTCAGCTGACTGAAAGTTCAGATATCAGCACTGTCTGTGTTATTTCAGACAAGATTGGCATTAGATGATTCCATTCGGACATTCATGCAGGGAGTGAAACATATACGTCCTCCATTCCACTCACCTGTCCCAGGATGGGACCTAATCCTAGTACTTGAGGCATTACTGGACCCACCATTTGAGCCAATAGGATCTGTGTTGGATTCAGTACTTACCAAGAAAGTGGTATTCCTATTAGCGATTTCATCAGCCAGAAGAGTTTCCGAATTGAGTGCATGTGATCCGCTGTTTTTGATCCTCCATAAGGACAAAGCGGTGCCCCGCACCTTACCCTCCTTCATGCCAAAGGTCGTTTCTCACTTTCATGTGAATCAGGAAATCGTAGTTCCATCCTTGTGCCCGGACCCAAAGAATGAAAAGGAGTGAAGACTACACAAGCTTGATGTAGTGACAGCACTTCACTGGTATATAGAGAAATCAAGATCATTTCGACAGTCTGAAGCACTGTTCATACTCCCCTCTGGACCCCGAAAGGGTCAGGCAGCTTCAAATACGACAAGCCTATCTATTCAAGGGGAAGAGAAGTAGAAGCTTCATGGGCCTGGCGCAACTCTGCTTCACTTGAAAAGATTTGCAAAGTGGCTACCTGGTCTTCGGCTCACAACTTTTCAAAATTTTACAGTCTTGACACTTTTCCATCAGCGGAATTGGCCTTCGGTCGCAAAGTGCTGCACTCAGTAGTGCACAAGCGTGTCACTGTAGATGAGGTCTCGTTGCCCACCCGGGCAGTTTTGTTAAGTCCCCTACAGTTCCCTGTGTCCCCCAGAGACAAGATTTTTTGATACTCACCGTTAAATTTGTTTCTCTGTAGTCAGTAGGGGGAGACGGCTGCCTGCCCTTACGAGTAATGTTGGCGTAAAAGGCAAATACTCTTTCCGGTTCCTTTTTGCCATGTTGGTGTTTTCAGTTAAATTTTGCAGTATCTGATTGAGAACAGTGAAGGGGGGGCGTTTAAGCTGGACCTCTGGTCACGCCCCCTTCAATTTATTACAAAGTGTCCTACGTCCTGGAGCAGGGCCGCCATTAGAAACCACGGGGCCCGTACAACAAAATTGACCTTCAACCCCAGGCCTGGGACACTTGTTCCCCTCCCCCCGATGGGGGCCCTGTCCTGGAGGGTGGAGCTTAACCCCTACAGTTCAATGTGTCCCCCTATCGACCACAGAGAAACAGATTTAACGGTGAGTATCAAAAAATCTTGTATTTCAGTTGGCCTTCATTGTTTTTTTTGAATATTTTTTTAATTGTTTTCCAACTTTTAAATGGGGATCACTGACCCCATCTAAAAACAGTGTGTCTCTAAAGCTGCACATTTATTGTTTTTGCTATTGAGCATTTTCTATTCCTATTTCAGTCTTATTCAAACCAATGCATGGTTGCTAGGGTAATTTGCACCCTAGGAAACAGATGGCTGGAATTACAAACTGGAGAGCTGCTGAATAAAAACTGAAATAACACAAAAACCACAAATAATAACAAAAAGAAAACCAATTGCAAATTGTCTCAGAATATCACTCTCTACATCATACTAAAAGTTAACTCAAAAGTGAACAACCCGTTTAATGAAACAGAGGTATTCTGCTCAGCAGGGACAAACATAAGAAATGTATCAACTAAATGTATGAATTTAGAACATTTTACAGGGTCGGTGGCCCCCCCTCCCCTTCCCAGATCTGCTTTAGAAGGTAAGAAATTACACATTAAGCTTCAGTATTAGAAAAACTGTCACAAATAGATAATAGAAAGTAATTGGAAAAAGTATTTAATTCTGGGGAACTGTCTGAAACCAGCTGAGATATACAGGTAAGGGATCCGTTATCCAGAAAGTTCTGAATTATGGAAAGGCCATCTCTATAGGCTCCATTTTATCCAAATAGTCCTGATTTTTTTTTTAAACTTTCTCTATAGTAATAAAAGAGTATCTTGTGCTTGACCTCAACTATAATATAATTAGTCCTTATTGAAAGAAAAACCAGCCTTTTGGGTTTATTTAATGTTTAAATGATTTTCTAGTAGACTTAAGGTATGAAGATTCAAATTATGGAAAGATCTGTTACCAGGAAACCCCAGGTCGTGAGCATTCTGGATAACGTCCCATACCTGTATTACAAAAGAGAGGAAAACATCCAGTGCTCTAGTCTAATTCAACCTGTTGGAATCCCTTCAAAAACATTTCTAAAAATTGTTGCCAAGAATATGTAAGCTCACGTGCCACGTCTAAATACAGCAAGTATTCCAACTCCTCGCGCAAACCCTCATGCTTTAATATTATATTCCCAATGGCTGCCTTGATGCTCCTGAATATAATTGTTTTTCACTATAGATTCCAATTTGGACAAAGCTGTAGAACCTGAACAAGCTTCCACAGATCTCCCACCAACACTGAAAGCAGTCTCGGTTTCTGTAGGAGATGTTTTCAATGCAGTGATCACAGAAATCCAGACTCCGAGCAGATTCTACTGCCAGCAGTTGAAGAATGGACGTAGGTGTCACCCCTCAGATTTGGTGCAGTTTGCTTTTGTATGAGTTTTTTTTTGCATTTCATTGAAAACAAACATTTGTAAGGCCTTCCATACCCCTTTTGTTTACCTGATAACCCCAAGAGTAAATTCATTTCTCTATTCCAAGAGTTTTGCAATGGTGCAGTAAAGCAGCGCTGTACAAATGGCTTATGTTATGCTTTTATCAGGTTGCACGCTGGTGCAACCCTTTAAGGCAGGGCTGTCCAACTGGAGGCCCACGGGCTGATTGTGGCCCTCCAAAGGATTTTTATGGCCCCCAGTCTGCTCACATGCTCCATAGATCTTACCATATGACATCTTAATTTTACATGTATGACATACAATTGGCCCACTATATGTAATAAGTTGGACAGCACTGCTTTAAGGGATTTGGTCATGGTTTTTATTCCTAAATTACTCTGTTTACACTGCAAATAATTCACTCTGCCATTCCTAATCCAGTTAGTGTAATTTTTGTTAGTTGTATTATTGGTGTGTAGGCGCCAGCTCAGGTCATTTTGCCTGGTCGTGTGCTTTCAGAAAGAGCCAGCTCTTTAGGAAGGAACTGCTTTCTGGCAGGCTGTTGCTTCTCCTAAGGCTGGGGACAGACAGGGAGATTCTGTCGCCTGGCGTTTAATCGCAGGCGACAATCTCCCCGAACGTCCTTCTCCCTGTCCGTTGCTAGTTTAAATGAAAAGGCGCCAGCGCTGTGCACGCTCGGCGATTTCCGGAATTGCCCGAAGTCTTCGTCTGCAACTAAGGCTAAGGCCAGACGGGGAGATTCGGGGGCATTTTGTCGCCTGGCGACTTCTCGCCGCGACTTGTAGCCCCCGAACCTCCCCGAATAGCCAAGTCCTGAGGCGCACCAGCGTTACTTGAAAATGCCGGCGCCTATTCACACGCAGCGGTGCGATTTTTGAAATCGCTCCAATTTGACTCTACCAGGCAGCTGTTATCTGGTTAACTTTCCATTGTTTTGCTAATGTGCTGCGGGGGACAGGGGTGATATCACTCCACCTTGCAGTGACTGAAGTTTATCAGAGCACAAGTCACATGACTGTGGGCACCTGGTAAACTGACTATGTCGAGCCTAAGGCTAAGGCCAGACGGGGAGAGTCGGGGGAAATTTGTCGCCTGGCGACTTCTTGCCCCCGAACCTCCCCGAATAGCCAGGCACCGCTGTGCACCGGCATAGCTTAAAAACGCTGGCGCGTGTTCACACGGAGCGGCGCGATTTTTAAAATCGCTCCAAATTGCCTGCCGAGGATCTCCCCGTCTGGCCTAGCCCTTAGGGTTGCCTGAAGAAAATACCGGCCTTCTTATATATTTATCTTTTTTCCCTATTAATAACATTGGGATCAACCATCAAAAAATCCCCTGTATTTGGGGACCTTTGTTTGGTGTAACATACCTGCTTTCACCCAAATGTTAACATTCAACAGAGCAACTGGCAGAGCTTATGGAGAGCATGGAAAAGCATTACAAAGCAACACCCGTCAGCCCGGGATTTTCTCCAACTGCTGCAGAGATTTGTGCTGCTTTGTTTACAGGTAAAAAGACACCTATGTTTTCTAAATATAGATACCAATATATAAATGTAGCCAAGGGGGTTTTCTCATTACTAAATATATTTCATTATGCATGTTAAGGAGTAAATCACATTTAAAGCGATACGGACACACCTATAAAAATCACAGTAATGTGTTTGTATCAAGGAGGTGGTTTTAGAGGAAAATATTAGTCATGCAGCACCTCCTTGATACAACCCATTCCTATGGGTTTTTTTTTAGGAATGTATCCGTATTGATTTAATGTTGGTTGACAGTGAGCCCCAGCAACACAGGTCCACGAATGAGTAATACACATAACAATTTGCAAGCAAAGAAATATTTTCAATAGATTATTATATTCGTATATATATATTTATATATATATATATATATATATATATAGAGAGAGAGAGAGAGAGGGCTGTAGTGAATTTTTGGCAATAGTTGAAATAGGAGAAATGATAGGAAATTGACTATTGTTTTCTGCACAGTTATTAAAAAAAACAAACATTAATTTCACTTTGTAGGGCTTTTTGAGCCAAGTAATTATGTAACGTTCCAATGAACACATGATAGAGGTGGCTGTGGCACTAATCACTGTGAATCTTCATTCATTTTTCTCTCTCTTAAGGAGACAACCGCTGGTATAGAGCCACTGTCCTGGAAAGGGTGCCAGAAGATTCAGCCCTCGTTGGATATGTCGACTTTGGGAATCTGGAACTCTTGCCTGTCTCCAGACTTCGTCCCATTCCAGCCAGAATGCTGGCATTGCCTTTACAAGCCATTCAGTGCAGCCTGGCAGGTGAGTGACCTCCTGTTATTCTAAATAAAATTTGATGTTGGAACTCCAAGCACAAAACCATTGTTTTATCTCTGTAGGGGTAAGACCCACCTCCAAAAAATGGACCAAGGAAGCCACAACTGAAATGGCATCTCTTGTGGCAAACAAGATGATAGCTGTCCGTGTTATTGCTGAGACTGAGGAACATTTGATGGTGCAGCTGCTGGATGGATCTGTAACTCCTGAGCTGGACATTGCAAGGCAACTAATACTGGCAGGGTTAGCTGTGGATGAAGGGGCAAGTGGTGCTGTAGCTTGCACTGGTGGAGAACTGATGGATGATAGCAGCAGTAAGTCATGCTAAAAGCCCTGAATATTGTGTAACAAACTCTGAGACTTCAGTCAAACACTTACCTTTTTCTCCTGAAGGTACTAAACCCGAACAGTGGACATCGGTAGAGTTGCCAATCGGACATGCTGTTGATGTTTCGGTGTGCATGTTGTACAGTCCTAATGAATTTTACTGTCAACTCTGTAACAAGAAAGGTACTCATTCTGACCTGTTGTAGGTCCTGACATTCTTACACAAGAAGCAAGGAAATAAAGAGATACTGACATCAGAAATCAAACCTTTATCAAATATTGTCTTTGAATAGAGTCCTGCATCAGGCGGGTTCCAGGTAATACCTATAAAGTGGGCAGGTAGTGTCGGCAGTCCACGGGTAACCTGACTGGGTACCCAACATAAGTGCTGGCTTGATCCTACCCTTATTGTTCTTCCAGTTTTTGGGAAGATTCTGCACTTCCACTCAAATATGAAGTCACTGTGTGTTCCCTGGGTTGGAAAGTTAGTTGGCCTATTGATGCACATTAACAATTAGTTTTTTATTTGTAGTAGTACAAATAAAGAAGGATAAAGCAGGACCACTAGAAATGTTTCTAAGAGCAGAATTGATGCAGTGACTTTGCTTTATACTACTATTGCTACATCATTGAAGCCAACCTTAGAAGTTTCAAAAAGTGCAGGTTTTATAAAAAAAAAAAAAAAAAAGCATAAAAGTCAAATAGAGTGTAAGGTAAACCTGATCTATTTCATTATAGCTATCACTTGCAGAGGGTATTAATTTTTTTGTTCATTTTGGGGATTATTACAGTAATGGCTGCTTTAAAAATTACTGATTCAGTTCTCATTCATGTGATACAAAGGTAGCAAAATATTTTACATATACAGTTATGATTAATTTTGCCTTAATAACATTAAGGAGCAGAGTTATTAAGGGCCAATAGTTAACTAGAATTTTTGAATTTTATTTGGTGCCAAAATTCACAAATTAGAATTTTAATCCCCGCATTTGTATGTAAATATCAATGTGAGATTTATCACGCCTCCACCATGGAAACAGTCCTAATTAGAATGTTTGGCATCTAAAACCTGCTGAGTTCATGTACAAGTCAATGGCAGAGGTCTGCAAAGCCTTTTGGAGATGTTAATGACCTTCCTGATTACAAATCAAAAACAATTTGAATTTTAAGGTTGGAACTGTTCGATCAAATATTATACAGTCAATTTTTTTATTAAATAGCCTCCCAGTAAAATTGAGTAAATTTGAGTTAAAAAAAAAATTCACATGAGTTTGAAATTCGACCTTTGATAAATGGACCCCCCATCTGGTGACTCAATGTTTTCAGATACCAAGTCCCTCGAGGAAGTGAATGGGTCATTGGGACAGCATTGCATGAAGAGTTTGTGCACAAAACGTAATCCAACAGCAGGAGACATTTTTTGTGCCTTCTTTTCAGGTGAGTATTTTTGTATAATAAATAAATAAAAAAAATGCAATGCGGATGATTATACCATATTCAGTTGTAACATTAGCACAGTCCAGAATGATCCTATGGAACTCCAAAATTAGCTTCAATTGCAAATCTTAATGTGGCCACTTAAAGCGCACCAATCATAGCTAAAATCAAACATATTAACAACTTGACCAGTACAACCTAAACATGTTTAATCAAACTACATGTACAGTTTTTTGAAAAAAACAGCAGTTTTTAAAAAATCCCATACTTTGTCACTGACTACAACATGCAAATGAGCTACCCAGAATGCCTAGCTTTAGTAAACTCTAGAAGTATCAAGAGAAGTGCACACACAACTTCCACAAGGTGGCAGCACTAACACAGAAGTTTGGCAGATTTCAAAATAGCTTAGAAGGTTTATTAGGCAAGCAAGGAATTTCAACTGAGCATGTGCGAGATTTCAGAGCTACAGTTGGCTGTGAAGATATAGGTAGGAGGAGTCAGTGAAATCCAAGATGGCTGCCTCAGCTAGAACTGCAGTGGAGATAGGGGAGATTTTGCAGAAGGTATAGTGAGCTGATCATTTACATTATACAAACAATTCTAACTGTTTTAAAAATCGGATTTCTTGAACTTTCACATATTGTATTTACTTAGTAAATCATTTTAGGTATGATTGGTGCCCTTTAAGCATCATATTAAAACTTAACTTTTTCTGTTTGTCTTATGAAAATTCAAGAAGCTGAATGTAGAATTTGTTCCTATACTTTGGGTTATCTAATTACAATCACTGTCTTGGTCTCTTCACCATTTTAACAATTCAAAGCCATATTTAGTATTTAATAAGAGGTTCAACATGGTTTGGTGTTGTAGAACATAGGTATGGGATCCGTTATCCGGAAACTTATTATCCAGAAAGTTCCAAATTACAGAATGGCTGTCTCCCATAGACTCCATTATAATTAATTAATCCCAGTTTTTAAAAATAATTCTCTTTTTTCTGTGTAATAATTAAACCGTAGCTTGTACTTGATCCCAACTAAGATATAATTAATCCTTATTGGAAGCAAA
>CM044443.1:3035775-3066049 GCA_024363595.1 Xenopus borealis
CAATAAAAATACATTGCAAGCTTTCTGAGCACCAAGGCCCCTTCGTCAGGCAAAATGTTGCTTGAAATGTATTTTTATTGTTACCCAATATAGGTATCACTTGTACAATACATTTTGTATTTGTTTTATTATTTTTGCTACTGGCTAACACGTTACCACAGGTTGTTGCCTCAGTGGGTGCTTCAGTTGACGCAGCATCGTGCAAATTACTGGAATATGAAAAGCCCTGGGGTAAAACTGCTGTATTTTATATACCGAACTTAGTGCACCAGCCTAAAGCTTTTCGAATCTCTAGTAATAATTCAGACATTAGAAATTGTCACAGGAGCTAACCATCATGGATTGTGTTAATAGTGTGACGGGCACATGCTTGTGTTCTCTCGGCTGCTGTTTGTTGCAAATCACCAAGTAGAATATGTCATAAAATGGATCATTGCAGAGACAATTACATTGGTTCTCATTTTAAGATCAGCTGAATTCAGTATTGTATGTCAGCAGCTCTGTAGCACAGTTGTAAATACACCAAACTCCTCACCCCCCTGTATTTCCTCTCTGTTATGCTGTACCTCTCATTTAGGAAACATCACTGACTGCCAGCACAGGGGTGCAGAGCAAATATGCAGATGCTGTTTCATTGGGCTGCTTTTAGGGTTGCCACCCGGCCGGTATTTTACCGGCCTAGCCGGTAAAACACCAGCCAATGCCGGGGCCGGTATTACAAATTTACCGGCAATGTAGCTGCCGGTAAATTTGTAATACCCCTTAAAAAAAGGCCCTTGCCTTGCCTTGAATACAATAAAAACTTACCTTTCTCGCGTCTTCAGCCCCTTTGACGTCACGTCCCGCCTCCTTTTGGCCCCGCCCCCTGCCGGCAATACATTTTTTAAAAGGTGGCAACCCTAGCTGCTTTAGTGCTAGTCACAGTAGTCCTATGATAAGTTGCAGTGCTTTAGTTTACATTCATTGAGGGAGAAATGACAGGAGTAAGTTCTCATCAATCAATGAATCCTTCGACTCCTCAGGTTATGGTACCTCTGACTCCTCTGTTTTTAAAGGAACAGTAGCACAAAAAATTAAAAATGTATCAAAGTAATTAAAATATAATGTACTGTAATGCCCTGCCATTTATGCACAAGATACACAGTAGATAACAGATAAGTACTACTATAGTTTATATAAACAAGCTGCTGTGTAGCCATGGGGGCAGCCATTCAAGCACAGGACACACAGTAGATAACAGATAAGTACTACTATAGTTTATATAAACAAGCTGCTGTGTAGCCATGGGGACAGCCATTCAAGCACAGGATACACAGTAGATAACAGATAAGTACTACTATAGTTTATAGAAACATATACCCAAAATTGCTTCTGAAGCCATAGCTCTGGCTTAGGTGGGAGTGAACAGCCAGTTACAGGGGTAGCAAAAAAAGCACCTCTGGTAACTTTTTATTGCTGGTTTTCCATTTTTAGAAAGGAAATTCAGACTAGCGATGCAGCCCCCCTTGACCGACTCTGATGTTGAAGAGGTAAACATGGAGTAGGTGTGGGAGGGCAGCATCAGGGCTCTTGTGGCTGCAGTCCCCCCTCCCATACGCTGCTGGTTCTACTACTGTTTGTTTCAGACAGAGTAATGACATTTAGCAGTCTTTCATTTCAGAGATGTTTCCCCCCTCGCTGACAGGTTGCACTGAGCCACATTCAGAGAAGTTAATCTTTTGGAATAATGAGATCTCTGTTCTTTCCTCCTATCGGCAAGAAAATGATTAGTGCCTGTCAGCTCTAGCAAAACATTCCTTAGAATCTGTCTCCTTTGTGCAAGAAGGTCAAAACACTAAAATATATGGGGATTTTGCATATGAGAAAGGAAAAATAAATCTCAAATAATAATGCTTTTAGAAAAATGCCCTTTGGGTAATTTTGATGGCTTTTCATATAGAACTGACTGCTCTGCTAGCCCAGCATCCCAGCAAGGGTGTTTTTCAGGATCTAAATGTATTGCCTGTTATCCAGAATGCCTGGGAGCTAGGGTTTTCTGCATTATGGATCTTTCCATAATTTGGGTCTTCACACCTTAAGTCTACTAGTCAATCGGAAAAAATTTAAATAAACCCAATTGGCTGATTTTGCTTCCAGTAAGGATTAATTATATTGTAACTGGGATCAAGTACAAGCTATGGTTTTATTTTTACTGTTTTATTTTTTAAATTTTGATAACTTGGATAAAATGGAGTCTGGGAGATGGCCTTTCTGGAGTCTATGGGAGATGGCCTTTCTGGAGTCTATGGGAGATGGCCTTTCTGGAGTCTATGGGAGATGGCCTTTCTGGAGTCTATGGGAGATGGCCTTTCTGGAGTCTATGGGAGATGACCTTTCTGGAGTCTATGGGAGATGACCTTTCTGGAGTCTATGGGGATGGCCTTTCTGGAGTCTATGGGAGATGGCCTTTCTGGAGTCTATGGGAGATGGCCTTTCTGGAGTCTATGGGAGATGGCCTTTCTGTAGTTCTGAGCTTTCTGCATAATGGGCTTTTGGATAACGGATCCCATACCTGCACTTTCCAGAACTAAGCACACGTTTTCTGGCATGTAGAGGACACCCTTTCCTTTGGGCTCTATACTGTTATAGCAGTTATGTGTTTATGAAGTGTCCTGCAGAGCTGTACAATAACGTGGTTAACACACTGAACAACCAGAATTACATCCAAAGCAACTGATATAAAAGGAGAAGAGGACCTTGCCCAAAATAGCTTCCAACAAAAAGAAGGGGTTTAGACACAAGGTGTTGGAATGGGCAATATTGGAAGTAAGCAAGGGGAGAGATGTAGCACGTATTGTATTTGGAAGCACACTGAAGTTATTCTTACCTAAATGTGTTTTAAAAGATGGTTAAAAGGATTAGTGCAATTCATATACCCTATTTTTCGATTTCCTCTGAGACAGGCTATTAATTGGTATACTGAAGCATTTCATTATATTTATTGGAATTACAGCCCAATTCATTCCGCTGCAAATCTTGCTCAATTCTGACACCTAGTGGTGGTACATGCACCAAGCTTGCTACTGTTTGGGGCAGTGCCATTTCAGATATACACACTTTTATCACTGGGTTTACGAATTCAGAAGAAATTCTCAAAATGTTCATTAGTGTAAATGTACCCTGAAGAGAGAGAGAGAGAGAACTTGTTGGAATAACCAACGTTCTTATGTTGTTTTTACAGCCTTTATACGGCAACTATTGTCAAAAAATGTCTCCCTGCGTGGGCTGCATAGCACTTAAAGGGGGCACTCTTGTTTCCTTCAACTTGAGTGCAGACTATTAGCCCACAGCACTGGTGGGTTAAAATTCTTTTTTAAAAAGGTGCCCTTTAAGTACAGTGATCAGACCTGTTCATACTCCTATTTCTTCTCTTGTGTTTTAATTGTAACTTATTGTGTGTTCATAGGTGTGAAGCCTGTCAGAGAGAAGTGGGACAGAGACGCCATTATTGCATTTCAGACCAATGTAGCAGGAGTAAAGCTCAAAGCAAAAGCTGTCGGCAAGATAGATAATGGCTACAGAGTGGAGCTGGTGGCCAGTGATTCTGGGAGCAGTGTAAGTGAAGCTTTGGTTGCAGAGAAGGTAGCTGTGCGTAGTACTGCCCAGGAAGTTGGAGAAGCAGGTGATGGACACCCGCCAAGGCAAAAAATTACCAGCAGGGCTGAAGATATCTCTAAGGATGGATCAGGGGATAAAAATCCTCAAAGCACCAAAGTGCATGCTCCAAAGTTCCAGGATCATAGAGAGTCTCCTCAGGCAAATTCAGCCCCTCCCAAGGAGAAAGATGCTTGTGTGAGAAGCCCCTCTAAAGAAGACTCATTGAGCAAAGCCCTTGAACCCTCACTAGGAACAGAAATGAAAGGTAAGAGAAAAACAGTAAAAAACCTAAATCATACTATTGCAACTGCTTGAGGAAAAACAACAGTAAATGGTTTATCAGCATGCTGTGGATCCTCTAGTGGCCAAACAGGTAGACTCAAAAATCTACACAAAATTCCAGCCGCATGCTATCAATAAGTAAAAAACAGTTTATTAATACATGATCAAAAATCAATCACAAGCACCCCTTATGGAGCCTAACACGTTTCATGCTTACCTAGCACTTAGTCATAGGCAATGTCTCAGATATTCTGTCTTTGTTGCTCCTTAAATAACCTCTTCAATAGACCCTCCCCCAATTAAAACCAATCATGATTCAACACATATGTTACATACAACGCTAGTTACAAAGGAACACTATAGTATCAGTGTATTATGTTATCCATGTTCAGGGTGCCAGTGACACATAGTTAAGATCATCATATCAAACCATTACAACAAAATGTTTAAACATAGCACGTGACATCAAAAGTAACCTGGTTTGTAAGTAGAAAATCCAAAAAACCTCTCTTTTATGTAACTTAGTTAAGAAATCTCCCCCTCGAATACCAGTTTTAATTTGTTCTATCCCCTGTATAGAGAAGTAGTTTAAGTTACTTTCATTGCATTCCTTAAAATGCCTAGTGACATTGGTTTTGTTGCTATATTTTTCATCCTTTATTTGGCCAATATGTTCTCGGGTACGTTCTTTAAGGGATCATGTAGTGCAGTGTTTCTCAAACTTGTCCCTCCAGCTGTTAAGGAACTACAAGTCCCACAATGCATTTTCCTGACTGTGGCTGTCAGACTCCTTCATTGCATTGTGGGACTTGTAGTTCCTTAACAGCTGGAGGGCCAAGTTTGAGAAACACTGATGTAGTGCATCCTACATATTGCTTTTTGCACGTGATGCATGCAATTAAATAGATTACTCCTTTACTACAGCAATTAATATACTGTTTGATCTTATAGATTTTATTAGTAACTGTAGAGCTAAATTCCTGAGAAATCCTAATATGTTTGTTTGTTATGCAGCCATTCCTTCCACATTTAAAACATCCAGTATATTTTAGAAAATTATTGTGTTCTTTTTTCTCTTTGTATAGACTCGGGGACAATAGATCACCCAGAGTCTATACAAAGAGAAAAAACAAGAACTCGGTAATTTAAAATATTCCTGAAAATATACTGGATGTTTTAAATGTCTAGATAGCTACGTTGACAAAGATAGTCTGGCGTCCTCATCAGACAAGAATAATAAACACAAAAGTATTCATCCTAATTCATGCAAAACAATTACTTAGTTTTCTGTTAAAGTATTTGGCTAAAAATCAATTTGATTCTGAAGGCTCAGTTTTGCTTTGGGTCATTGGGTTTGCAGCAACTCTTTAAAGGAAAACTATACCCCCCGAACAATGTTGGTCTCTATAAACAGATATTGCATTATTATTATTAATTTATTTCTATACGGACAACTTATTTCGTAGTGCTGTAAAGTGAATGTGATTATACAGCTAAATCACATGAATTACATACATAGAACATAAGGAGTTACATACATCACAATAAATATTGAGTTACATACATCACAATAAATACTGGTACAGGAGGTGAGGACGGGTCTGTACAGAAAAAGTTAAAGGGAAGGGAATGATACACAAGGTGTGGGAGTGGGCAAGATCAGAGTAAAGTGGGTGAGAGATGTAGTAATGTAAGCGGTATTGCATTGAGTGGTTAACAGTGAGGGGAGGCTTCTCTAAAAGTGGGTTTTAAGAGATTTCTTGAAGGCTGAAAGATTGGGAGAAAGTGGGACAGACCGTGGGAGAGAATTCCAGAGGAGGGAGCAGCCCTTGCAAAGTCTTGAATGTGAGCATGTGAGGAGGTAATGAGAGAAGAGTTGAGTAGCAGGTCAGTAGAGGAGAGTAGTAAGCGGTTGGGTGAGTAAATGGAGATTAGTTCAGAGATGTAGGGAGGGGCAGAGGTATGAAGTGCTTTGAATGTCAGGGTCATTAATTTTAATTTAATTCTGAAGGGCAGTGGAAGCCAGTGCAGGGATTGGCAGAATGGTATGGCAGAGGAGGAGCGGTTGCTGAGGTGTATAAGCCTAGCAGCAGTGTTCATTATGGACTGGAGAGGTGACAGTTTCTGGAGGGGAAGGACAATTAAAAGAGAGTTACAATAGTCTAGACGCGATATGACGAGAGTGAATAAGAATTTTGGCAGCATCTTGGGTGATAAATGATGGTATTTTGGAGATGTTCCTTAGGTGGAAGTGACATGACTTAACAAGTGACTGGATATGAGGAGTGAATGTCAGGGCAGAATCTAGGATAACCCCAAGGCCTGGAGAGATGGGGTGATAGTGGAATTGTTAACTACGATGGATACTTCAGGGATGTTACTGATGTTAGTTGGAGGAAAGAGAACAATTTCTGTTTTGGAGAGGTTTAGTTTAAGGTAGCGTTGTGACATCCAAGTAGAGATAGCAGACAGACAGGAGGAGACACGAGTTCGGAGTTCAGGGTTGAGATCAGGAGAGGAGAGATAGATCTGAGTATCGTCAGCGTAGAGGTTGTAGTGGAACCCATACGAGCTGATTAATTTGCAGAGGGAGGAAGTATATAGAGAAAATAATAAGGGTCCAAGGACAGAGCCTTGAGGAACCCCGACAGAGAGAGGTAGGGGGGAAGATGCTACTCCGTTATAGGAGACACTGAAGGAACGATTGATGAGGTGAGAAAAAAACTAGGACAGGGCTGTGTCACGAAAGCCAAGCGAATGGAGGGACTGGAGGAGGAGAGGGTCAAATGCAGCTGAGAGAGAAGCAGTATTAGTAGTGAGACTTTCTCATCAGTAACAGGGGTGAAGGAGCACAGGAGAGACTGGGGAGGGTGGTGGAAGCCTAGGGGGTTTGAGTAGTGTAATGTCCCCTCTGATAGTGTCAATTTTGTTTTTGAAGTGCTCAGCAATGTCTTGAGCAGAGACAGATGTGCATGGAGGGGTGGAGAAGGGGAAAGGAGAGTGTTAAAGGTGGAGAAAAGTTGTGCCGGTTTTTTGGAAAGGGAGTTAATGAGTGAAGTAAAGTAGGTTTGTTTGGCTTGGGAAAGGCTGGTGTTTAAGGGTGCAGGGCAGATTTGTAGCTCCAAAAGTCTGATTCTGAGCGGGATTTGTGCCCGTGTCTTTGGAACGTTTTAGTATGAGCCGTGTGTGACAAAGTTGAAGTGGTTTGGGTCTAGCACGTCTAGGTTTAGTTTGCACAGGAGCAACTCATTAAGGGCAGTGGTGAGAGTGATATAGTAGACAGAGGGAGTCTCATTAGGACAAGAGACAGCTGAGATATTAGAGTGAAGAGAATCAAAGGAAGAAGAGAGATGCATAAAACAACTCATATGTAAAACACTGCTTCATGTAAATAAACCATTTTCATAATAATACACTTTTTTAGTAGCATGTGCCATTGGGTAATCATAAACAGAAAATTGCCATTTTAAAAAATAAGGACAGCCTCCTGGGATCCAACGGTGCACACAAACAAACTATAAAGTTAGGTCACACAAGCCAATTCACAGAGTTGTGTCTTTTGCTTCCACACTTCTTCCCTTTACAGTTATAGTTTAAATATTTCTGGTCAGGTGATCTCTGAGGCAGCACACAGACCATCATGAAATGGTGGATCAAGGCAAGAGATGTAAAAGGGCAATATTTACTTAAATATATGTACCAGGTAGGTAAGATTCTTTAATATGTCACTTGATTTGATATAAACTGTCTCTTGCTCAAAAATTCATTTTTGGGGTATAGTTTTCCTTTAACACCACATACTGATTTTTATCATATGCTCAAGCTGCTTTACAGGCATAATTTCAGCATTTGTTACTTTTTCCTTTTCCAATAGGCAACTTTTAGTTTGTCTGCTTTAACTGTATATACAGCAGATTCCTCCTGTAAATCTATATCTGCAAAGAAACAGAAGAAAATTGCAAATCATTACAAAACTATGAAAAATAAATAATGAAGACCAATTGAAAATTTTCTTAGAATTGGCCCTTCTACAATATACTAAAAGTTAACTTGAAGGTGAACCACCCCTTTAAAGGTGTTGGTGCATATTTTACACATAAAAGTTGACCCAAACCAGAAACCTGTTGCAACCCACTACAGATTCTTGTTCCAAGCAGAACATTTACTGTTGACACCCAGTACACAATTCTTAAACCAGTTTTCTATCCACAAACAGGTGTCTGTGGCACTTTTCCAGACAATCCAAGTAGATTATATACACTGCATGCCCTCTTTATAAAAAGTATTACATTTGTCTGACATAATGTATCCTCCATAAATCCATACTAATTCCTAGTTATAATGCCATTTTTCCAGAACATTATCTTAAATGTGATCCTTCAACAAACCATCAGATAACTTGCCTTACAGATGTCAGAGTCCAGGCCCAGACTGTGGGTTCTTTCAAATGCCAGAGGGGCTGCTATAAGGTCCCATAGAAAGTCAGTATTTAGTGGGCTGATGGGGGCTGATTGGGCCTCTGTGTACCCGAAATGCCAGGGCCTATTTTAATTCTCAGTCCAGACTTGTGTCAGACTAACAGACCTGTAATTGCTAGGCTGAGATAGTAAATTCTTTTTAGATAACAGACTAGACACTAACATGTTAAACTTTGACTCCTCCTCCTGCTTCGGGCTTGATCCCCGTCTCCTCCTACTTCTCCAGTTTCTTTGTGTCCTCAGAAGGAGAAGACACATTTTTTTTGAGGCTGGAGCAAGTGATCAGGACCACAGGTTAAGATCACGCCACACTAGGGGGCCACTGATTCATTTTAAGGGCCTCTCCAGCTGCCTATCCTACCCTTTAGCTTTCCCGCTCTATGGCAGTCTGCAGGCTGGGCCCCTGTCTCCCTACGATGTCTTCCCGCTCCACGGAGGCCTGCAGCAGCGACTTACTCCCACCCTGGGGGTATACTTCCGCACAGACATTCATATATGTGGGATCCCTCACATATATGCTTTGTTTGTGCGAGTCAGGGTGAACGCTTCAAGGGCACCAAACTGCATCACCCCCTTTACCCTCATTCTTTCCGACTGCTTACTATACATGTCCTCCTTCCCATCACTGCACTTCTTGTGCGCTCCCGGCTTGGCGCCAATTCCTTTGCGTTCTTACTTAGCGCAACGCAGCAGCGTCTCTCCCACTTACTCCGACCACGCCCTTCGCCTTCCTACCGGCAGCTCCCTTCCAGGACGTTCAGGCAGACTTTTCCAGCGGGTCTCACCGCAGACGCCTGCTTCTTCATACAGCCCCACGTGGCAAGCGACTGGCCGCCTCTCTGGACAGAGAACCACCAGTCTCAAGGAACGTTCTTGGGAGGCCTCTACCTCATACAAGGAAAAGCAAGTACACCTCTTTATGCCACAGAGACCTTTGTTTGTGGGACTTTCAGGGCCACCTAACCCCTCATATTCCGCTTCTCTGTCCCTACAGGCCCTGCACGCCAATGACAACAATCTGCTCTATACCCTACAGCTGGATTCCTCTGCCTCATAAAAAAAATGTAATTTTATTTTAAAGCCCTCGTCCCTTCACACCAAGGGGAGGAAAGAACATTATGGGGGATAAATCAGAGGAGCCCAGGACCTCAAAATCCTCAGCTCACGTGCACTCACAGGCACAAATCTTTTATCTAGCCTGCGCAAAATGCAAAGCCAAATTTAACTTGGCCTCGACGGACCTTGTGTGTGGCCTGCAGACCAACCAGATAGCACTTATGATTTGATCAGGACTCTCTCCCTCTCACTTGCAAGCATCCAAAACCTGGCCCTTAGACAAGGTCCCTGAGCACCTGTCTCAACCCGCCAGGTTAACCGACCAATCTGCAGGCTCCAAACGCTTAGCACCCTCATCTCCAGAGTTCCCAGGGGAACACTTTTCCCCCTCTGACGAGGAAAGCCAAGTATTATCACAGGAAGACTCTGATCAGGAGAACCCAGACTCAGAGACCCCTAGGACTCAAAGGGAAGTAGAGGGTCTGATCCTCTGTACTCTCAATATAGAAGATCCTGTCTCCACAGCAGAGCCAGCAAAAAAATCTCCAAAAGAGCTTATACGTATTCCCAGCTCAACGACATAATTAAAGTCCAATGGAAACACCCATATCATTGGATACAAATCTCCAGGCATTTCTCACAGACATATCCCTTTCCTCAAGAGTGCATTGACCTCTGGGCATCTCCCCCAGCGGTGAACCCTCCAGTCTCCAGACTTTCCAAGAATACCACTATACCAGTGGCAGACTCAGCAACATTCAAAAACCCGATCGACAAACGTCTAGAAGTGTTCTGCAAGTCATCTTTCACAGCATCCGGCTCCGAATTCAGACCAATCTTCACTATAGCATGGGTGGCAAAGGCCATGGAAGGCTGGGTAGAACAAGCAGCACAGCTAATTGGATCCGAGGACCGAACCACTGACAATCTCCTGTCCCAAATAGCAGACACCACCAAGATGGTGGCCCAGGCTTCAGCGCAGTCAGTGGCGGCTTGTTGTTTCCTCTGGTTGAAGACTCAGTCAGCCGATTTAACATCCAAATGCTCCCCCTGGTATGCCTTCCATTCCAAGGGATGCTTCTCTTCGGGTCCAAAAGAAAAAATCATATCCCAAGCAATGAGTGGCAAAAGCACCCTACTCCCACAGGCCAGAACAAGCAGACCATCGATTAAAAGACGGCCTTTTTTTTCGTCCCTTTCAGCAAGGACAAAGACACAGACAAATCCAACGCAAACTTCCGTCCATGCTACCAGACTAAACAGAGGCCTAGTTGGTCGTCCAACAATGCACCGGCAAAACCCTACCATGACAAGTCCAATACAGCATGAAGGAGTGCCCACCCCCGAAAGGATCCCCCCCTAGGAGGACGACTGAAATCCTTTCGGGAGGTGAAAATAGGGGATCAGTGGGTCCTGCAGGTAATCTCACAGGGACTACTGATAGATTTCACCCAACTACCACCCCACAGATTTCTCATATCCAGGATCCCCAGACAACACCACGACAGAAACAAATTCCTCTCGGTCATCCAAGAACTAGTCAAAGTGGGCACAATACAACCAATCCCTCAAACAGACCAATGAAGAGGATACTACTCCAACCTATTAATGGTCCCCAAGAAAGACCGCTCACTGAGACCCGTTTTAGACCTCAAGGATCTCAACCCATTAGTCAAAATGTGTCATTACAAGGTGGAATCAATCCAGTCTGTTTTGGCTTCCATGGAACATGAAGACGCTTATCTCAATATACCCATACACCCGGCCCACCACTGCTTTCTCAGATTCTGTGTCAACGGTCAACACTGGCAGTTCGTAGCACTGCCTTTCGGACTGTCGTCAGCCCCCCGCACGTTCACCATGGTGATGGTGGCGGCATTAGAGGGGTTAAGAATCGGGAATACCCATACCTGGACACCCCCTACCTGGACAATCTGCTAGTAAAGGGCCAGTCCGCAGCAGCAGCCCTGCACCACATGTCCCTGGCAATGCAAACAATAACAGAGCTAGGAAGGCTAATCCAACTTTAACAAGCCAAATCTCAATCCGGTGCAGACAAGAGAATACTTAGGTCTGATATTGGACTCCAGGAAGGGAAGGGCCTTTCTCCCAAAGACAAGACCAGCACCCTACAGGGCAGGATTCTGACTCTTCAGAGTACCTCCAGAGTATCTCTCCGGAGCTGGTAGCTCGGTATGATGGTAGCAGCCTTCCCAGCAATTCCATATGCACAATTCCATACCATACCCCTCCAACAGGCCATCCTGCTTCAATAACGCAAAGATCAGAACAATCTAGATCGACGGATACTCCTTCCAGAAAACTCTCCCTAGATTGGTGGACACAGCCCCATCAGACAACAGAAGGAAAACCCTTCCCGCCATGCCAATGGACCGTTCTCCCGACAGATGCCAGCTTACGGGGATGGGGCGACGTACTCCAGCAAAAAGTCCAGGGAATTTGCGATCAAGGCTACTCCCCATCAATCTCGTGGAACTGAGGGCGACTGACTGACTTACCTGATTCACGGAAAAGCAGTGAGGATACAATCCGACAATGTTACAGCAGTAGCGTATGTAAACCACCAAGGCAGCACCAGAAGCCCCGCGGCATTTAAGGAGACAAACTCCATTCCATTCTACAATGGGCAGAAAACAGTGTGCCAGCACTATCACCAGTTGTAGAAAACTGGATAGCGGACTACCTCAGCAGGGAAACGCTAGACCAGGGAGAGTGGAGTCTACACCACGCGCTTCTACAGGCTACACACACAGGCTTCAGCCGAAGCCAGTTTTGGGAGGAGGTGTTACAGGCTGTAATCAGTTAAACACCAACTAGGGGGCTCAGTGTCCCACCCTTAAGGGTGCTTTAGGACATCCCCACAGTGCCTGTGTACCCCAGTTAGGCAAGAGAAAGAGAGATTTTTTTGTACTCCCCTTTAAATCTTTTTCTCTTGTCCTATATTGGGGGACACAGGCCTTCCCTACCTGTATTGACACTGATTTTACACTAAAGTTTTATTCTAAGTTTATTGCATACTCCTCTTAGGAGAAGAGTTCAACGCTTCAAAGTTGCTGAGGGGTTTGAGGTACTCCTCTTCTGGTTTGGGTTTTCTACTCCTTTGGTTGAAACTGGAGAATGTAGGAGGAGGCAGGGGATGAAGCCCAGAGCAGGAGGAGGAGTCAAAGTTTAACCTGTTAGTGTCCAGTCTCCAGCTGCAGGATCTTCATCCCCACA
Source organism: Xenopus borealis (assembly GCA_024363595.1). Lineage (NCBI taxonomy): Eukaryota > Metazoa > Chordata > Amphibia > Anura > Pipidae > Xenopus > Xenopus borealis. The sequence continues at coordinate 3,048,465 of CM044443.1, forward strand.
GTGCCTTTGTCCCCCAATATAGGACAAGAGAAAAAGATTTAACGATCAGTACAAAAATCTCTCTCTTACTTTGGATCACATACAAGCTACTGTTTTATTGATATAGAAAAAAGGGAATACATTTTTAAAATCGTAATTTTGATTAAAATCAAGTCCATGGGAGATGGCCTTCCCATAATTCAGAACTTACTAGAAAATGGGATTCCAGATAAAAGATCCTAAATCTGTATTAAATTGCATCAGTTTTGTCCAGTACAAAGGTACCATGCCAGATAAAAGGGAGATAATCAAAAGGAAGTTGCCTGGCTTATGCTAAACTAAATTCTGTAAGTACCCTAGGGTGTATTCTGTCATACCCAAATATATATGTACAGTACCATATTCTGTATCGGCCATTGAAAACCTGTTTGAGTTGAGCTATGAGCACCTTTATAGAGCTGACCTTGTAACTGGCACCTCTGTTGTATACATTAAGAACTGATGAAGCACCTATATTTTTTTTTTTCTATACTAGAATATGTGGATCTTCTAATCTAGTCCACCCACTTAACCTGCTTCTTTTTATTACTGATATACTTTAAAAAAAATAAAAAAGCTTTTTGGTAATAGTCTTTGCTTGGGATGCAATAAGTTCCTCTTTACTTTTTTCAATGATTGCTGCTTTACAACAATTGTATTTATAGGTCCTAAAACAATCCTCTAACCACATAAGATGGTCCTTAATACTTAAGCTGGCCATACACAGGCCAATAAAAGCTGCCCACAGAAAAAGTCAGCAGCTTATTGGCCTGTGTTTGGGGCCCTCCTATGGGTTTCCCTGGACGATAATAGATCATGCTAAAAAATAGTATGAAATGACAACTGTTTATATTCTGTGTTAAATTCTGTCCACTCCAGTGTTGATTTGTATTAGACAAGACAGATATGCCCATTAAATTACATTTATGTGGTTTGTTGTTGCTTTGGGGGAAAGGAGCAGGAGCGTTTAGTTGAATTCCTGTGGTTCCCATGAGGAAATGCTGTTTCTTGGCTCATTAGCTCTTTCTAAGAGTTGGAGATTCCTCATTTAGTTCAAACACTCAGTTTAATGTCATGGCCTTGACTTCCCTGTAAGTAGGTGACTAAAGTGTGTTGTGCTCTGCATGGAGGTCTGGTATTTGCATGACAAATCCCCATGTTGTGTTCTGCTCAGAATCCAGTATGTCTCGTCATTGGACATCCGTAGAGCTGCCGTTACGAGATGCCGTGCAAGCTCTGGTGCTTCGTGTCATAAGTCCTGACTTGTTCTTCGCCTTTCCCAAAGAAAACCGAGGTGAGTGGAATTTTGGGAAATTGGGAAAAAAAGATGGTTCCTTAGCAGTAATTCCAATCATGCTTGGTTAGTTAGCAAGGCGACAGCTGTTGGCAGATGCATTTGTGGCCTTACTGACTGTCTCTCTCCTTGCAGTGAATGTTGAGAAGCTCCAGCAAACAATGATAGAGATGTCCTCTTACTGCAACACTCAATCTGACAGTCAAGATTTCAGGCCGGCAGTTGGTGAAGCTTGTTGTGCCAGGTTCACAGGTCAGTAGGAGAAGCTCCTTGGGTTCTCTAGCTCTAGTGTTCTTGCACTTTCTGTAGAGGGAATTGAGGACAAGTTCCTATTTGCCATAGAAATGGTTTATTTGGCCCTTTCCCCACATAAACAAAATTGGGGGGCAACACAAGCTCACAAGCATGAAAAAATGTACTAGAGCACCCAATCAGGGCTGTAATTGGTTATTTTTTAGTCTCTGTCTTGGCTGACAGAATACAGGTGGGTCTGTGTGGAAGTACATACAGTCTCCGAAAACTTGCCTAACAGTCAGAAATCCAAAAATGACACCTGCTTCAAGTCCACTGGGAACAATATCTGAGGGTTTGGTAAGCAACATGTTGGTTTGCTAGCACTGTTTGGGGATCACTGGTCTAAGGGAAACAATATGGCACCTTCTACAAATGTATACAGAGAAGGAATGTTCTGGGCACACAAGCTATACCCTCATACTGTACTGTCTAAGGGAAGTAATATGGCACCTCCCTCCTCCCGTATGTATAAATACAAATATACAGAGAAGGAATGTTCTGGGCACACAATAAGCTATACCCTTATACTGTACTGTCTAAGGGAATCAATATGGCACCTCCCTCCTCCCATATGTATAAATACAGATATACAGAGAAGGAATGTTGTGGGCACACAATAAGCTATACCCTCATACTGTGCTGTCTAAGGCAATCAAAATGGCTCTTCACCCCCATATGTATAAATACAAATTTATATGTTAGGCTGTGTATATATTCTAAATTTATTCAGAATTATTCAAGCACTGAACAGAAGCCCTGCTTACTGGCTCCGTCTTTCTGTGTTCTGTTTATTCCAGGGGATGGCCAGTGGTACAGAGCCATAGTTCTAAACACCTCCGAATCAGAAGTTCAAGTTGCTTATGCAGATTATGGCAATACTGAAAGCCTTCCATATTCTTGCCTTGTTGCCATTAAGGAAAGCTTCCTGGATCCTCCAGTCCAGATTATTAAATGTTGCCTTGCAGGTAAGCCATCCACTTTGTGATTTGGTGCAGTGTTAATGTGCTTATAACTTGGAGGCTACAACACTTGTTGCCTTTCCTGAATGATGACGACCATTTGCTGTCTCAGTAATCTCTTTCTTGTCATTCTGGCACAGTGGGTGGCAGAAAACTTAAACCTTCATACCCATTGTCCTAGGTGTGGAGCCTGTCGTTGAGAAATGGATGCCAGCCGCCACTAGACTTCTTCAGAGCCTGCTGCTGGGATGTGAGCTTACGATCACTACACTGTTGCTGCAGGCTGGGATACACTCAGTGGCTGTGGAAAAGATGATGGAAACTGGAGCTCTGTTGATACAAGAAAAATTAATTAATGAAGGCCTGGCCAAGCAGAGAAACCCAAGTGCCAATAAGAGAAACCCAAGTGCCAATAAGATCCAATGCAAAGGTAAGTCTATGAAGATTATAGTATGCAGCATCTACAATACCCCCTAAACTAAAATCTTGTTGGGTGTTACTACCCCCCCCCCCCCCCCCCCCCCGAAACATACACTGCATTGTATCTGTTGCAGGCAGTTGTGAAAAGTAGAATATTTGGAAATATTATTTATATTTTTAATGTAATTAGTTGGTTGAATGTAACATGAGCTTGTATTATAGAATTGTGTAGTAGTAGCTTATATGAGTATTAGAGTTGAAAAGGAGCGAGGGTTGGACCGAGAAATGTTTTTGTAGTTCTGGAAGGAAAAAAAACATGGTTGAAAATTGGTAACATTTGTAACTCCAAAAAAATCCCTTTTTGAATAGCGAAAAAAAAACTAGCATGCTTTTTTAACATTTAACGCTGGACTCCGGGGGAAGAAAGTGATTCGTCTGAGGGCAAAATATCGTTTGGCTCAGACAACGAAGAGGAGGAGTCCCATCAGTACCCCTCGGACGTCGATACTCTAATTTCTTCAGTGCTGGAGATGCTACATCTCCAAGAGCCGGAAGCAACAACTCAGTCTAACAAGGCGCTCTTCAGAAGACACAGCAACTCATCTCCTGCGGTTCGTCGGTCATTATGGAAGAAGTTATAGTTGGCCAACCTTTCTTCTAAAAAAATCCATAACGTCCATTCCTTTCAAAGGGAAACTTCTCTTTGGTGCTGACCTCGACAAGATCATCAGTCAAGCCACAGGAGGTAAAAGTACTCTACTTCCTCAATTTTGTTGCTTACTCTCCAAGACTTCAGGATCACCCCCCCACGACAGATGTCTTCTTCTAGGGGGCGTTTGGGCAACAAAGACCTTCCTGACAGAATCGGAAACACACCGCAAAGGCCTCAGACAAGTCTACCACTGCATGACGCCACTCCACATCTGACGTCAATAGGGGGGAGATCGATCCAGTTTGCAGATGTATGGACTACTCTTAGCCAAGATTCCTGGATCCAAGAGGTCATTAACGAGGCTAGCATTTGGAATTTTCCTCCCTCCCTCTGCACAGATTTTTCATGTCACGACTCCCTCAAGAGTCAGACAAGCGCATTGCCTTTTAAGAGGTCATTTCTCCTTGCAGAGGTCCTCACCCCTGTTACACGCAGCGAGCTCTTCTTCTAATACCCAAAAGAGATGGGTCAGTCCGCCCCATCCTAGACCTCAAAGAACTAAACATTTTCCCTCCTCATCAAATACTTGTGCTTTGCCTTTCAAAATCACCACTTCCACAAGTCTACCCTTCTGACTCACCTCGGCTCCCAGGGTCTTTACCAAGATCATGGCGGCAACCACAGCAGAGATTCACAAACACGTAGTCTCCATCACTCCTTATCTGGACAACCTCCTAATCAAAGCCTCTTCCCTCCAGGAGGCTCATTGCTCACTCCAGGTATCATTGGACAAGTTAAGGGAAATGGGCTGGGTTCTGATCCTGAACAAATCTTCTTTAGTGCCCAGTCAATCCATGAACTTTCTTGGCATGAGGCTCGACACCCAGACGAAAAGAATCTACCTTCCTCTGGAAAAGGCGCTTCGTCTTCAAGGTCTAGTGCAGACTCTCCTTCAGAAGCACCGCCCCCCCCCCCCCCCCCCCCCCCAAGCGAGACTTTGCATGAAGGTGCTGGGAGTCATAATTTCCATCGTAGAGGAAATTCCCTTTGCATAGTTTCATCTCAGGGACCTCCAGTGGAACATATTCAACATCTGGAACCGGAAATCCTTACTGCAAGAGATTCCGTTATCTCCACAAACACGAACCTCACTCCTCTGGTGGCTCCAACTGGCTCACCTCACCCAGGGGAAACACCTCGGGGAACCCTCTTGGCGCATCCTCATCACAGCTGCGAGCCTCCGGCCGGGGAGCAGTTCTAGAGGGCAGATCAGTGCAGTGGGCATAGAACCCCAACGAAAAGCGGCTGCAAATCAACCTACTAGAAATAAGAGCAATTCTATTAGCCCTGATTCACTGGCAGCAGGAATTCAAGGGCCAAGTCGTAAAGGTGCAATCGGACAACTCCTCAGCAGGGCCCTACATCAACCACCAGGGAGGAACAAGAAGCAGAGGAGCCTTAAACGAGATCAAGGTCGTCTTCTGGTGGGCCGAGACTCAAGTTCAACTGTCGGTCATTTACACCCCAGGGCTACTGTACTGGGAAACGGATTTTCTGAGCCAACAATCCCTAGACCTGGGCGAGTGGTCACTAAACAACGCCATCTTTCAAGACATAGTGAGCGTGTGGGGGACTCCAGAGGTCAACCTGATGGCAACTAGGCACAACAAGAAGGTAGTGTTCCTAGCCAGGTACAGAGATCCACTGGCCTTAGACGTTGATGGTCTGACCACTACCTGGGACTTTCGGCTGGCATACGCCTTTCCTCCTCTGGCCCTCAAACCTAGAACAATCCGGAAATTACAGCGAGAACGGGCTACTCTCATCCTGATAGCACCGAGGTGGCCCGAAGTGTGTGATTCACAGACCTCCTCTCAGTAGCAGAACCATGGACTCTGCCTCCACTTCCAGACTTTCTCACTCAGGGACCTATCGCCACCCAAACTCCAAGAACCTAAGTTTGACAGCGTAGCTCTTGAGACCAAAATCTTAACCCGGAAGGGTTTCTCCAGGTCTGTGGCTCACATAATGCGAGCAGCCAGAAAGCCGGTCTCAGCCAGGGCATACCATAGAGTCTGGTCCACTTAGCGCCAATGGTGCACTACACACAAAGTGAGCTTCAAGACACATTCTGTCCTGAATATCCTGGAATTCCTACAGGAGGGCCTCTCCAAGGGTATGTCGCTCTGCTCCCTCAAGTCACAGCTTTCCACCTTGTCAGTGCTCTTCCAAAAATGACTAACGCTCCTTCCTGATGTCAAGACCTTCATTCAGGGGGTGGCACACTTAGCCCCCCCCCGTGAGGACACCTGCCCCTCCTTGGGACCTTACTCTTTTTCTGCACTGCAACACCCACCTTCGAACCACTGGGATCAATAGTCCTGCAGTGGCTCATCTGGAAGACAGTTTTCCTCCTAGCCTCGGAACTCAGTGCACTATCATGCAGATCATCTTTCCTAATCTTCCACCACGATAGATCGGTCCTCCGCACTATCCCTTCATTTCTACCGAAGGTCATTTCGGAAATAATTGTGCCATCCTTTTGCCCTGCACCAGCATATAAAAAAGAATGGGCATTACACACCCTGGATCTGGTTAGGGCCTTAAAGTTCTACCTACACAGAGTCCAAGATATCTGCAAATCCGATTCTCTACTAGTCCTTCTTTCGGGACCACGCCATTGTATCACAGCCAACAAAAAGACGATATCCCATTGGATAAAGCAAGATATTCAACGAGCGTACATAGCACAAGGCCAGGAACCCACATGCTGGGCTTTTCTAAATCAAGCTTCAGCGGAACAGCTGTGCAAAGCAGCAACGTAGACCTCCGTTTGCTCCTTTTCCAAATTTTACCATTTCGATACATTTGTGGCCTCTTACACTGGCTTCAGCAGAAAGGTGCTTCAAACAGTGGTGGTTACTTCAACATAGACCTATTCCCACCCGTTTCTTCTTCAGGGGAAGGCTTTGGTACATCCCTGTGTCCCCCAAGGTGACGTGGAGAAAAGGAGATTTTGTGTTCTCACTGTTAAATCTTTCTCTTCGGTCACTTGGGGGACACAGGGCTTCCCTCCCTGGATAGAGGCCTTCACTTCCGTCAGACATGATACTGTGATGTTCAAGTTTTTTCATTATATTGTTATTATAACCTCTGTTGACTTTGGTACAAACTGACCTAGGCTCTGCCCGCTGGAGGTATAGCCAGTGGAGGAGTCCGTTTTTTCCTTTGGTTGTGTCCTGACTCCTAGTTATACCAGCTATACCCAACTGTCCCTGTGTCCCCCAAGTGACTGAGGAGAAAGAGATTTAACGGTGAGTACACAAAATCTCCCTTTTAATATGTATTGTTTTAATATTTGAAATCCAGAAATAAAAGGTGAACACTGTCAAGTCTTATGAAAAAAAGAATTTATTGGAGCAAAAAAGTGTTAGCACTTTTTTCTCCAATAAATTTTCTTCTTTTTTTTCATAAGACCTGAGAGTGCTCGCCTTTTATTTTTGGAGTTTTATATATATAGATACACACACACACACACACACACACACAGATATGGGGTCTATTATCCAGAATCCCATGATCTCTTTTAATATGTAACAGTTCTGTTGACTGCACTCTGTACCAATCATCTATTGCTCTTGCTTTTTGACACCACTTAAGCTCCATGTATCTCTTTTTCAGAGCAAGATGAGTGCTGCTGCCAAGACCTCAGGATACGAGTGAGTAAATGTGACGTATGTGTTCTAAAGGCATTTCTTTGTAGCAAAGCTTTTTGCAGCATGAACATTTGTAAGTTGCCCATTCACTGTCCCTCTCTATCACATAGAAGCCTAACCTTGGGAATTGTACACACCCATGCCTATATGTCAATTATCGTATATAATGCTCCTACAGAATTAGGGGCATGCTAGTTAAAGGAATTGTTCAGTATATATAGATAAAAACTAGGTTATGCAAAATAAAAAATGTATCTAATATAGCTAGTTATCCAAAAATGTAATTTATAAAGGCTGGAGTGGCTGGATGCCTAACATCAGTGGTGGTTGAAGTCTCATCTGTTGGTTTTGTTGTTTGAGGACACCCCAGACCATCCAGTATAATCTTTGTTTGTTCTATTATTTGAACCTCGCTTTATATATTTTGTTGGTTTGTTATAATAGTCAGAACACTACTTCCTGCTTTGCAGCTCTCTTGGTTTCAACTGATTCGTTACCAGGCAGTAGCCAATCAGTGACTTGAGGGGGGGGGGGGCACATGGGACATATCTGATGCTTTTGAATGTGAGCTGAATGCTGAGGATCAATTGCAAATTTACTGAACAGTTATGTCCCATGTGGCCCCCCTTATAGTCACTGACTAACTCACAATTAGAGCTGAAAAGCAGGAAGTACTGTTCTGTTCTGTTACACATCCAGTCACTCAAACCTTTATACATCTTTGGCTAACTAACCATATTACAATCGTGTTTTATGTTGCACAGCCTATCTATTTACCCAGTTTTTATTTTTCTAATGACACCTCTAGGGAAACTTTCAAACACAGGTGAATTTTCCTTTTAATCATCCTTTATAGAAAAGAAGGGACAGATTTATCTGCGTAAATGGGATAAAAACAACTCTATAAAGTTAACTTAATTACGGATGCATTTCTTTCTATAATCTTATTTTAGTCTGGTCATCTGGGAATAACCCCTATACCCTTATTTATGCTTGTAGTCACCTTGTTTGTCACTTTAATGAGCTGAAACCTGATTGTCATTTAGTTGCTTCTCTTAGCATTCCCCTGATTAGTTTGTCGGTGGTTTATGAGCTTGGCATTTGCCCATTACCTGGATTCCCAGCTTGATTGTGACCTTGTTTCCTGTGATATTCCTGTGTGGACACAATTTTTTTCCATGTCTCGTGACTAGATTATATTTCTTGTTAATAGCAGTATAGTTTAACAAGAAGTAGGTAATTTCCTGGGAGGGTGGTTGTTTTCAATTGAGGATTTAACAAGCATTCCACCTCTGTGGTGTGGGCTTTTTTTTCCAGGTACTGTTGTAGAACATTCCCTAATGGGAAGTATGTTAAGCCCTACAGGCTGCAGCTGTTCTATTGCCAGGGTGAGGTGTAACAAAACCCAAAGGCAGGAATCTGCAGCGCACAATGGAATGTTGTAAATCACATATTTATATTGGGAGGGCTCTGATATGTTTGCTGGCCTGTGACCTATGGGGTAACTAGCCCTAAAATACCAATTTCTTTACTAGCAGATGTGTTGTAACAGGTAAGGGATGTGACAGTTTTATAACATGGTTAGAGGTACAGATATAAGATTTTTCTCCGTGTTCTCCCAGCTGAGAGGAGCACTTATGTGTTTCAGTTCAGGAGTCTGTAATGCACTGCAAGCTGTTTCTTTTGCTTGGAGTGACTTTAAGAAGTTACATGGTGCACATTCTTCTCCATTGTTTTTCTGCTGGCAAAAAGTTTAAAAAATTTACCACTGCTGCTTTCCATTCAGGCATGACAGTGCCTAGGAGCTGGTACTTTTCAGCCTGAAATCATTCAAGTGAAAATGTTCCTGCTGGAAAGCACCAGTCTCCAGCACTGCCCCACATATCCCACCCAAGTCAAAGGAAGGCTGAGGTGACAGTGGCAAGTACTTCCCCATATGCAATCCTAATACTATAAGTGTTTCGATGTAGTTATATGCTTAACAGATCTTGCCAGACTAATCTAATTGATTTTTATGAGGATGGGAGCAGGAACCTAGGCTCTGGGATGGCAGTGGATGTGCTCTACTTAGACTTTGCTAAAACATTTGATACAGTGCCACACAGAAGGTTACTGGTTAAATTAAGGAATGTTGGCCTGGAACATAGTTTTTGTATTTGGATAGAGAACTGACTGAAGAATAGATTACACAGAGTGGGTGATAAATGGAACAATTGCTAATTGGATCAGTGTTCTTAGTGGAGTACTGCAGAGTCCTTTGATTTTCAACTTGTCTATTAATGACCTGAAGTATTGTTTCTGTTTTTGCTGACAATACTAAATTGTGCAACTTTGCTGAGCAATTTCACAGAATTGGGCAGCAGACTGTAAAATGCGGTTCGGCATTGATAAATTCATGGTTATGCTCTTTGTTTGAAATAATCTGCATGTGAGTTGTATAAATTGGTAGTTTGTTGGGGGTTTCCTTAATTGAGAATGGTTTTGAGATTTTTGTTGATATCAATATGTCTAATTCCAGTGTAATATATATATATATTAGTCGGCACTCACGAAAAAGTGATTGAATATGCCTGGGTGCAGCTCCAAAATATTCATATGAATCAACCACAAAAGATCCGCACTCACGGGTCTTTTAAATCAAATTGTTTAATAGTCAAAATGACTGACGTTTCAGCCTCCTCCAAGGCTTTTCTCAAAATATTTATATATATATAATACTGTAGATACAGTATTTTATTAAACATTTAAGTTTTCACCCAACAAGAAAAATGAACATATTCCAGCAGGGCAAGGAAAGGCAAAGGAATAAAATCCCATTTTTACTTTCTTTAATGAAAAAGAAATCTATCTCCAATATACTTTAATTAAAAAATGTGTACCGTTTTTATAAGAAACCTGACTGTATGCAGTGAAATTCTCCCTTCATTTAGTGCTGTGGATAGGAATTGTCAGACGGTCCCTAACTGCTGGCAGGGAAACAATCATATTCATAAACAGCAGGGGAAGCTCCTGCCTTACTTACCAGCCATGCAGAACTCAAACAGCTTTGTTTTTTGATCATTTATGACAATCCCTAAGCTTAGCCCAGATCACACTGAGCATGTGCACAGTCTTGGTCTTGCAAAGATGTATAACAAAGTTACAAGATGACAGCCCCCTGTGGCCAACTTTGAAAGCATAAATCATTTGTTTGATTAGGCTTGTGGTGCAGTAAGTTCATGTTTATGTTTAGTATACACAATACACCATTTCTACCCTTATTCTATTTTACACTTTCCTTGTCCTTTAACATGTCATATTGTATATATATATACTGTATATTTATGTGATAATCTTATGTGGTGCCTGTGTATCACCTGGCCTCTGTTTCACATATGGTTTCTTTAGCCATTTGTTCTGTTCTCTCTCTCTCCAGGTTGATAAAATAGAAGCGACCCTTCTGTACCTTATGAATAAGCTGCAACTGCCGACTCCACAAAACTAAGAACTGGTGCTGCTTCACTGTCTGTTCAGAAAATGCATCTTTTGCTCTGATTCTGCAGTTCCCACCCACCCTGTTTTTTTAAAGGAATGCTGAGGATTTTATGTATGTTCTAATGTACAACTGCCAGTAGTTTGGGCAGGACAGCTTTAGGAACTTGGCTAAGAATGTGCAGCCCGGGGGGGATTTAGATTGTCAGCGGCAGTGATATTAGTTTTCTTTTGGTTCTTGGCAAATGTTTTCTTTTTGTTTTAAGAACCTCCAAAGAAGCGTTTTGGGCTGTTTTCTATTGTTTGTTTGACTGTTATTGTTTGAAAAGAGAATCGATTATAGTATTGAATGAAGAAGGGAGAAGTTATGGATTTTCCATACGAGATTTCAGCCTGATTTACACCCTTGCCTAACAATGAAACCTCGGGGCCTGCCCAACCTCATCCGTTTTGGTTATGTACAAATGCAGAAACATTTCTTTGTCTGTAGCTTTGAACTAGACATTAATGTTTATTTTTGCTAAATCCACTTTCAGCTTTGGGTTTTATTCTTCTTTAATAATTTCAAGTCTTCAACCTTTTTCTCCCAGCTGATTTGCACTTATCCGCATTGCTGAGCTTACAAAATGCCTGTGCCATAGACTGTCCTGCTATAGCCTTGCAGGCCACTACACAGCTAAGTTGGTTGCCTAAAAGTTACAGCTCATTCAAAGAACGGAGGCCTAATCCAGATGGCATGGGGAATACTCATTTCATAATCCTCAGGGTTTTTGCTGCACTGTGCTATCCCTGTTCTGATTTAGTTCTATTTTTCTTTATTACCCCAAAGTGGCATTACTCCATTAAAAAGCGGTGGTTCACCTTAAAGTTTACTTTTTAGTATGTTATAGAATGACCAATTCAAAGCAACCTTTCAACTGGTCTTCATTATTTATTTATTTTTATTTGCCTCCTTCTTCTGGCCCTTTCCAGCTTTCAAATAGGGGTCACTGACCCCATCTAAAAAAACAAATAATCTACAAATGTATTGTTATTGCTACTTTTTATTATTCATCTTTCTATTCAGGCCTCTTCTATTCATATTCCAGTCTCTTAGTCAAATCAATGCATGGTTGCTAGGGGAATTTGGACCCTAGAAACCACATTGCTGAAATTGCCAACCGGAGAGCTGCTGAATAAAAAGCTAAATTCCTCAAAAACCATAAAAAATCTCTACCTCATACTGAAAGTTACGTCAAAGCTGAACAACCGATTTTAAGATGCCATCATATTTTCTCTAGGCAGCAGTTTCTATGACTGTAGACATAGGCATTAATATTTTTCACTGGGGTTTTCAGAGATGTGCACTTAAATGCCCTTCATCCAAGGCACAGCTCCCCACCATTCCTCCTTGTCAAAGTATTGGCATTTTATCCCTCATTGGGGTTTAAAAGGAAATAACTTTGGATCTCAGATTCAGAAATAATGTCCAAGAACATAAATCAGTTTGGTTATTGTTACTGTCCACAGCAGCTCTGGTTTATCAGTAACAGGTATTCAGCCTTTAGTGGTTACAATTACAAAGGAGGAGAAATTCTAATTACTGGGATCGCTTAAATACTCCGGCAATTTGTCTCTATGGGGATTATCCCTGATTTGCTTCATTTCCTCCACCTGCAGTCACACCCCAGTCTACACATTCTGGCGTCATGGCATTTGTCTCCCCATAATAGGTAATTAGTGCCAAAATAACAGCAATTGCTCCTTTTTTTTTTGGGTGGGGGGCTTTTAGCCACTCTCAATACAGTTTAAATGAATCGTAGTGAAATGGAACACTGGATACAGAGCATATATTCTTTTCCTCCCCATGCTTTTTATCAACCTTGAGGCATTCCTACCATAGCTGAACTTCAATTCCCAGAATCCTTTAGGCCAGTGATCCCCAACTAGTGGCTCGTGAGCACCATGTTGCTCCCACTGGCCTCAAAGCAGGTGCTTATTTTCAAATTCCCGGTTTAGAGGCAAGTTTTGGTGCATAAAAACCAGGTGTCCCGCCAAACAGAGCTTCCTATAGGCTGCCAGTCCACATAGGGGCTACCAAATAGCGACAGCAATTACATGACTCCCAATCCTGGATGCTGTTGGCATGCATTCATGGGGGGAATATATGTATGCATTTGTTCCAGAGCTGGAACTGGGGAAGACCTGTCTAATGTTCAACCATAATTTAGGTCAGGAGTGCCCATACTTTACTAATGAGGGGTCTACTTTTAGGGATGTGGATCTACATCCATAAAAACATTGTATGCATTCTGTTCCACTGAAAACATTACTTAAATATTGTATTGATTTAGGAGCAAATGTAAATTGCTAGGTTTAAGTAACAACTAATTATATAACTTTAATATATAAATTTAATAAATATCATAATGAAAATAAACAGAAATGTAACTAAGTCAAGCTGTTTGTTGACAGGGGGCGATCCTGCTCGCATCACCGCCTGAGGCCCCCTTCCTCACGGCGTTCAAAAGTGAGCTCCGGACAGGGGTAGGGGGGGTCCACGGCGCTAGCGCAACTGCGCGCTCTGCACTAGAAGAGCCAAATTTCTGTGTTGAAACCCGGAAATTCGTCTCTTAGTTACCAGGAGTGGCATTTTTGCCACCCCTGGTAACTAAGGGGGCGCTACCGCCTGAGGAGAGTGCCTCAACTCGCCTCATTGGAGGAGCACCCCTGTGTCTTGAGATCTACTCCTCACCAGCTAAAAGTCTACTGGTAGATCCCCATCTACCTTCTGGGCACCCCTGATTTAGGTTGTACTCGTGCTCATCACAAGGAGCAGGAGCTGATTTTGACCTCGCTGCCTGACCATTTTTACAATTATATTCGCTGAATTATAATTGATAAAACATTGTCTGGTCCTAGCCTTAATCATTCCTGTCCAAAAAATAACAACCATCTGTTGTAATTCAGAGAAAAAAGTACATGGTTTAACCCAGGGGTGCCCTAAATGTAGACCTTTAGCTGGTGATCAGTAGATCTCAAGACACTGTCAACAAACAGCTTGTCTGTATCACCCTCCTATTTCATGATTTTCATTCAGATTTGTTAATCTCTAAAAGTATCTTGCATTAGTATGGGCACTCCTGGTTTTATGTAATGTTTATGCCTTTCTTTCACACAGTACAGGTATGGGATCTGTTATCTGGAAACCTATTATCCAGAAAGCTCTGAATTATGGAAAGGCCTTCTCTCATGTTATCCAAATCCACATTTTTTTATTTCCTTTTTCTGTGTAATAATAAAACAGTTGCTTGAACTTGATCCAAACTAAGATATAATTAATCCTTATTGAAAGCAAAAACTAGCCTTTTGGGTTTATTTCATGTTTACATGATTTTCTAGTAGACTTAAGGTTATGAAGATCCAAATTATGGAAACATCTGTTATCCGGAAAATCCCACTCATTCTGGATAACCAGTCCCATGCCTGTAGTAATTAAAGGACAAGTAAAAAATGATGCTGTAAATGATGTACCATGGCAGTAGTACCAATACTGTGGATAAATGGCTTCCAGTTTGTTCCACAGAAGCTCTATATGCTCATACAACCTTTATTCAGGCCTGACAGCTGATCGGTTATTGGCATCCCCATATATCACCTTAAGCAGCTCAAAGCATACTGAGCATGTGCAGAGCCACAGACACTAGATGGATTGGGATAGGGCAGATCTATGAAGCCAGGCCCAGATTTGTGGAGATTCTACCTAGGCCCGGGCCTAGGGTGGCATGATTTTAGGGGGCGGCATGCTGCCCAACCGCACCCACATTGGTTCAGAAATTAAAATTTTCCATGTGCTAATTCCCATTGCTCCATCCCGATGATGAAAATTTGAGCAAATAAAAGGGAGGAGGCAATAAACCACTATGTTAATCTGGTCCTGGATGAAGCACCACTGTAGAGGCTTGGATTTTCCTGTAATTTATTGCCTAGTTCTTTACTGTGTAACAGGGCCCACCGCAAATCTTTGAAGACCACCCCTGCTGTACTTGGGGAAGATGTGTTTTTATAAGGTTTTTGCTGCTCAGTTAAGCTGTGCAAGGACTTCTCAGTACTCCCTTGAACCTGTGGGTGTTTGGTTCTTTTGCTGCTGGGGAAGCATCAGTTGAGTTGATATCAGTTGTGTGCCATTGTTATATCTGCAAATACAGCTTTATAGCGGTCAAGTATTATATGTAAAGCTTTCCTTGTACAAGTATTTCCCAGGCACCTGCCTGATTCCCATTGTATACCTTGGCCTCCTGTGTTGTATTTCAGCAAGGGGGGTCTGAAGGGCAAGAACCCCCCCCCCCCCCCCCCCCCCTAGTCCTTTCTTGAATTTCTAAAACTAAATCTGCATTGAACAGGTGAGATCAGGGTATTATTTTATTTTACAAGTTTCACAAATGTGTTTGAGATTCTGTAACAAACCTGAATTCAAGGTCAGTCTTAACGGTTATCTTTTTGTCCTACACCAAATATTTCCCAATAACTGTGCGTTGGGGTGCCAGGGGGTGGAGTCTAGCCCACAATTATGAGAAATTGGTGAATATCCATGGGTTTTTACAATAAAACTTCTGCTTTTCTAAACCCATGTTACATTATTCATCCTGTGGGTCATTGTTATGACCAAAGGGGCAGCTAATGGGCCCTACTGCAAAATTGTATTCAAATCCTTTACCTAAGGTTGTCACTTCAACCCTTTAAAACGGAACATATGTGGAATCCACAGCCTGCACTGCTAATTAGTAATTCATCTAGATCAGTGGTCCCCAACCAGTAGCTCGGGAGTAACATGTTGCTCTCCAACCCCTTGTATGTTGCTTCCACTGGCTTCAAAGCAGGTGATTATTTTTGAATTCCAGGCTTAGAGGCAAGTGTTGGTTGTATAAAAACCAGTTGCATTGCCAAATAGAGCCTCAATGCAGGTTGACAATATACACAGGGGCTACCAAATGGCCAATCACAGCACTTATTTGGCTAGCCAAGAACATTTTTCATGCTTGTGTTGCTCCCCATCTCCTTTTTTTTCTGAATGTTGCTCACGGGTTCAAAAGGTTGGGGATCTCTGATCTAGAAGCATACTGAACAGATTTATGTACATCATGCATCTAAATGAATTGCTAATTAGCCATGTAGATTCCATTTTAAAGGGGTGAGGTGACAACCCTACTGTTACCATTCAAACAGTGGGTAAAACAGGACAAATGGAGATTGAGGCAGTATAACTGCTAAGGTGCAAGTTTATTTTCACGCCACACAACATGTTTCGGGCTACATGCGACTTGATAAAGGGCACATGTAGCCCAAAACATGTTGTGTGGCGTGAAAATAAACTTGCACCTTAGCAGTTATACTGCCTCAATCTCCATTTGTCCTGTTTTACCCACTGTTTGAAGAGTTCATTGGTGCCTGGACGGAGCACCTGCAGGAAAATTGGAGTGCAGCCTGTTCCACTCTGTGAAATCAGCATTGTTTGGCCCTACTGTTACCACTTGCTGCCCATAAGCCTTTCACTAATAATCACCATCTTTTTAATGTCACCATCGCTATACACCCATATCCAATAACTCCTGAGTGTGGGACTGTGATATGGAGGCAATTCATTGGGTTAATACATGAGTTTATATCTAGAAAAATTGCCTACATTGTGAGGATCCTGGTGATAGGCTGCTCAGAAGCCCCTGTTTTTAATTGGTTATGTTATCCTTTATTTATATAGTGCCAACATATTAGGGATTATAAATGTCCACGTTTCAATAAATGATTCTGATAGTTACCCTTTGTGATACAATACAAGGCATAGTGTGCCATGTTTGTAACAAGCTCTTTTATCAGGGAACCCTCTCTTTATGTTAAGACCCTGGTTTGGGAATGTTATCTTCTCCCCCCAACCTATAGCAATCAGTCCGCTTAGGCTTCATTGATGAACTGTTGCTGTTTATAATGAGTTACTCAGCTGGTGCAAATAAACCCTCGTGAGCGTAAGCAGGGGTGCTGCCATCTCCATGAATGCTCAGCAAGCTCTTTCAGTTGTGGTTATGTAGGAAAGTTGCCTCGTTCCATTGTACGGTGATGGATTCTGGGACTTGAAGTCCTTTTACTTTCCAGAGAATCTAATTATTTTTGGAAGTTACTCCCTAATAAACCCCACCCCATCCATGCACCCCTCCTCCCTTCCCCTGTTTTTGGAGTCCGTGAATCACCTAATGAAACAAGGTGAGTGGTAAAATACTGAATACAGCTGAAAGTCTCCCCAAATCTCCTTTAGCCCCCCCATCTCTCTTTTCAATGATGCATTTAGCCATCTTACAGTATTCTGTGTGTTCTCAGCCTTATTAACTCACTCGGCTCTGATATTTGAAGTCTTCTGGCAACCAATCAGGAGGCATCATTTACTGGTCACCTGTTTAAAAGCAAACAACTTGTATATTGTTATGGGCAACTTCAATTGGGCAAAATTATGAATACATATACTATATGTACATATGTGCTTTACCTAGGGTTGGTGTATACTAGTTCTCTCACCCAAAAAAATGTGTTAACCCAGTGAGTGCCATGGAAATACTGTCTATTTTTGCAGTCTGTTGTGCTCAAAACTGCCTGAAACCCAGACAGGACTTTGGTTGTTGAGCAATTTGGCCAATAATGTTTTAAATGTAATTTTCATTTGCCATCATATACTTTCCCTCCCATAAATGCCATCATCTTGCCCCTGCTATCACTCACTCTGCTCCCCCCCCCCC
>CM044443.1:3154892-3182967 GCA_024363595.1 Xenopus borealis
CTACTGTCTCCATCTTGTCCTACTGTCTCCATCTTGCCCTACTGTCTCCATTTTGTCCTATTGTCTCCATCTTGCCCTACTGTCTCCATCTTGCTTTACTGCAAAGCTGATGCTGTGGGACAATTGCTTTAGTAGCTTTGTCACATGGAGTCCCCTGTTGTGACTAGTGCTGATGGATGTGATGAAGGGAAATAAAATGGAGCAATAAGTGAGACACATAGTAGAGTGATGGGCCCCACTCAGCTGAAGGGCTCGTTCCAATCTTTGGGAATTACCTTTAGCCACTGCTCCGCCTGCTCCTTGCTCTGCATCCCCAGTACAATAACGTCGGCACTGGTCGGGGTGATCTTCAGCTTGTGCTCCTTCCGTCTGACCTGCTTCTCCTTGTAGGACACACTGCAGCCAATCAGACTCACGTCCAGCTGAGGGTTGTGATCCTTGGAGGTTTTATAGCACTGAGAGAGGAAAGAAAATAAAGAAATCTCGGTGCCCTAACAAAGCATTGCTTCCAGTCTCCTGGTAAAGAAGAAGAGCTGCTGTATGCTTCACAATGTACACCAGTTGTCTTCTATAATCCTTATGTTTCAATGGTACCCCAACCCTTTAGACTGTAAGCTCTTGGGCGTAGGCCCCTATAATGCTATTTTTCTCTGTAAACCCAAAACAGAGGGACCCTGGGTCGGAGTAACTATGAGCGCTCACCAGCAGCCGCGAGTCCTTAACAACGCAGAGCTGTTTGGCCCATTGGCTGAGCCATTTCTTTCGCCACAAGAAGGCGCAGATCAGCGCATCTTTCATCAGCTCAATGGAGGCTTCCGTGGACGGCCATTGGTGCTGCTGCGTGGCGCTCTTGCTCTTGTTGCTCTCTTCTTCATCGTAGGATTCATACGAGCTGCTCACAGCTTCCCCGTCGTCTGTAAAACAGACATATGGATTAAAGTAACTGTGTAAGCAATATGGCAGCTCCCACCCGCATAGAAATGATAAGGGAACATCAATTCAATGAGAACTTTAACCCATTAATGCAGAGAGACATCTGTACAAGATATGTGTGTGTGTGTGTGTGTGTGTGTGTGTGGGGGGGGGGTCTTTCCAATATGCCATTTATTTATATTATTCTTTCCTAATCCTGAGAATGGGAATCTGGGACCACATTGTGGAAAAGGCGATTATCAGCGGAATGTGAAAAGATAACGTCCCTCCCCAAATTCCTTCCCTGGTGAAAACACTTTAGGTTACTGCCACCCCCCCTGCTTTCCATTGAGCTCCTATGATTCAGTGCAGGGCTCTATTATTTACAATCTGGGGGGGTGACAGTTGGACGCTGACACTTAATGACTGGACCACCTTTGGCTACAGGGGCAATGGGGAGAACAACAGCTGAAAGCAGTGTCTGTCTGTCCCATTCTGTCCTATGGTTCTGACTCTTGACATAATGTAGCAGAAGCAGCAACGCTACATTGCTTCATGAATCAGAACCAGCAATGCCAGCTAAACAGGCACCTCAATAATGTTTACAAGCAACATTAAACCTGGTGAGAAGGAGGAATAAAAAGATACTGGGAAGTAGTTGGTTCATAAAACAAACAAAAACATTTTCTGGGTAAAGTTCCCCTTTAAATTTCCGGCTGAATTTAGAAAATGGTGCAGCCGTCACACCGATTTTGGGAAATTATAGTCCTCGTGTACTTCCTGCGTTCTTCGTGGTCACCGCCGTCCTGTGGTCAGAGTCGCATCTATTTTTACAGCAGTGCATTTCTGTGCCGCTCCCGGTGATTATTTAGAGCAGAGCCTGTGGGAACTCACGTGGGGCTCATTCACTCTCTCTCTCTCAAAATTGTTTTTGTTCTGCAGAGAAAACGTCTGACCGTGTCCTTAAAACCCACCGACTAAACTGAACAGGTGTAATGAATGCGTGGGAGCTGCCATATCAGTTTTATATTTGCTGTGAACAAAGAATCTGTTGTGGAAACTTTCCTTGTAATAATTATTCTCAGCCACAAACGTCTCTCTCAGCCAAAAATCAGTTACTAGCAGGTCTGGACTGAGAATCAAAATAGGCCCTGGCATTTCAGGTACACAGAGGCCCAAACAGCCCCCACCAGCCCACTAAATACTGACTTTCTATGGGACCTTATAGCAGCCCATCTGGCATTTGCCCTAACCCACAGATTGCCAGTCCGGGCCTAATTACTATTCACACTGACATTATCTATCCATGAAGTCTAAGATTTCGCCCAGATGCCCCTTTTATTTCTTACATAGCGCCCCCAGGTGAAACATGCAGAAAGTACAACTTTGTTACCATTAAAGGAGGCGTTGTATGGCTCTGCCTCCTCGTAGTATCCCTCTGGGGAGTCGCATTTAGAGACCGGTAACTTTTCTGTAATCTGTAAATGGAACAAATGCAGAACATTATTAGTCTGTGAGTGACAAAAACTGCACATTCAGCAGGTGTAGTAGGAAGAGATGGTGTCTATAGTAACAGTATAGTAGGGAGAGATGGTGCCTATAGTAACAGTGGATAATAGTCTCTGGGAGTGTGACTGTGGGATAGCAGGTATAGTAGGGAGAGAGTAGTTACTATAGAGTAGTTATTATACAGGTATCAAAGGAATCAAGGCTATATTTGTAGGAAATGAGAGTTTCCTGTAGAAGTCAGAGTGTGGTGGGGCAGTGAGTAGAGAGTGAGTAGAGAGTGAGTAGAGAGTGAGTAGAGAGTGAGTAGAGAGTGAGTAGAGGGAGCTGACATATGAGCTGTTTGTTTCTCAGTACAAAGGTTGGACTGTTCCCTGATGTGAGTGACCCACACTTGGTTCTGATCTAAACCCCGGTGGTTCGTACAAGTTTGTGGGTCAGTTGAGCAGTGATTGGGCAGATGAAAGTCAATGACAGTAAGTGAGAATAAATGAAGGCAAATGCGGGTCCTGTAACAAGAGGAGGGAAAGTGGGTGATTGAAGTCTCTCCAACTCTGGGATTTCCCTGCTCAGATCCTTCTGTTCCTGCTGAATTCTCCCCCAGATTTAGAAGGAAGGGGGCGGGGCTGAAAGGGAAAGTTGTTTCCTGAATCTTTAAAGCTGAGGATTTGCCAAGGAGAAGCGGAAATGAGAATGTTTTATTTCACTGATAACAGTGGCCTCTCCCATAATAACACTGCAATAATTGTTTAGTTCTTGTTTTTGCTAAACTTCAACTCTCAACCATGTCTCAGCTGCAGCCCAATAATATTAGTCCCATCCCAAACCCTGTGCCACTGTCTGTCTGTCTGTCTGTCTGTCTGCTCAGACTTTCTTAGGGCAACATCTGGTTACAATATTGCTTGCAGGAGTGGCTGTTGCCATGCAAAGCTAATCATAGCAACCAGGCTGAAGTCCAGGTGGCAGAAGAACTAGCACTATAGAAGACATACCGCCAGTGTCCATTAGCCCACCCCCTCCAATTGTGCCCTCTCCTCCCAGTTGCGCCCCCTGCTGGATATTAAGGCTTTGGTAAGTGATGGAGATGGCTGTGTCCAATCAGCTATAGAACAATGGAGTCTGATGAAAGGCTGAAACTGGAGCCCTTACAGAAGTGATTCAGCTGTTAGTGAGGGACAGTTGCCCTTTATACTGAAGCCTAGGAGACGAGGTTACAGAAGGAAATTGGGGATATACAGACGATCTTCCTGCTGGAAATAAAGGGAAAATAAAGGGTTGATTGTATTTATGAGGCCAAGCAGATCAGTGTGGGAACGAGGATCCAGTTCCAACCTGGGTGTGTGAGTTCCTATTGTCTGTGGATGGATCTGACCCCGTTACTCACTCCGGCCCCTTAGTCTGTTTTCCCATCGTGACTCAGACGCCCAACAATGTCCAATACAAAGTAGCAGAATGGGGGGGGTGACATTTAGTATCAAATCCCAGGATAAAGCTGCTCAGTGATGGAGGCAATGGAACCTCCGATCTTCTCTAATGAAACACAGAACTGGGATAATCCTGACCCGAGGGAACCCATGGACTTTAACGGATTTCCACATATTTCTATAATGGGCCCATTTCCAAAGTACTAAAGAAATCAGGGGCTTTCCCATTGCAAAAGGGTGTGGGGGGCTTTCTGGCAGCCTCCATGTCCTCTAGGAAATATTAATGTTGGGGGGGGGGCGTTGAGAGAATTTATCCAAGAACTCTTAGACTTGTCCCCCCAGTGTGATCCCTCCATCCCCGTGTAGTCCAGCATATTAATGGAATTATAAATGGGAATGTTTTTGGGTGGAGTTCCCCTTTAATGGGAACGTCAGCATATATATATAGAATCCCTGCCCCAAAGCAAGACAGGATTGTTGTGTGTGGACAGGAAGGACTGTGGACAGTCATTCTCCCTCTGCCAATAAGGAAGCAGTGGGGCGGGACAAGGAATGGGAAAGGGGCGGGTAGGAAGTCCTGACGTAGGGAAATGGCTGTGGGTGAGAGTGAAGTTGGTTTAGGGGCAGCTAATAGGGTCGATTGGGAGTGGATTTTGGGTGAGATACAGCAGTTTTAATAAATTAAGTGTTAGGGTGGGGGTACCCAGGAGTTGGAAAAGACCCCTTTAATTGCCCACCCAGGAAGTGGCTGCTACTTAAGTGCCATCATGGGAGGGGCTAATGGGTGCTGGACATTCTCGATTACATCATAAATCATTAGTTTCTATAATAATTAGTTTTTATAGAAATCATTACTTTCTATATAATTAGTTTCTATAATAATTAGTTTCTATATAAATCATTAGTTTCTATAATAATATAAATCCTTAGTTTCTATAATAATTAGTTTCTATATAAATAGTTTCTATAATAATTAGTTTCTATATAAATAGTTTCTATAATAATTAGTTTCTATATAAATAGTTTCTATAATAATTAGTTTCTATATAAATCATTAGTTTCTATAATAATTTGTTTCTATATAAATCATTAGTTTCTATAATAATTAGTTTCTATATAAATAGTTTCTATAATAATTAGTTTCTATATAAATCATTAGTTTCTATATAAATCATTCGTTTCTATATAAATCATTAGTTTCTATAATAATTAGTTTCTATATAAATCATTCGTTTCTATAATAATATAAATCCTTAGTTTCTATAATAATTAGTTTCTATATAAATCATTAGTTTCTATAATAATATAAATCCTTAGTTTCTATAATAATTAGTTTCTATATAAATAGTTTCTATAATAATTAGTTTCTATATAAATCATTAGTTTCTATATAAATAATTAGTTTCTATATAAGTAGTTTCTATATAACTAATTAGTTTCTATAAATAAACTGACTTGCCCTTTGACCCCATTGATCTAGCAGTGGGGTTGCCCCAGGGGAGACAATTGGAGCTTTCCCCATATGTAACTGAGGGGCCTAAATCCTCTCCTTGGCACTAGTGGGGGCAACTCTAATGAAACCAGTGAGTCCAGTGACCAATCAGCTGCTGGCACCCAACTTCTTCCCAGGGTTCCCTTGTGCTTGTGTGAGACTCAGTAGTAGTTGTTAATGCTGCAGGTGGGGTTTATACGTCTCATGTTTCTGCTTGTGGTTCCGACGCCCGATAACGTGAGCAGCTGGGGCCCCGGCCCATTAGGGATTAGCAGTAAAGGGGAGATAAACCCAAAATACAATGCAGCTTCATGAAAGCAACTCTGGGGTTCAGTATTTATTTATAGGAGTTGCTTGAAATGACATTTATATTTCTGTTGGGTTTATATTCCCTTTAACTGTCCCACAGAAATGGACAGCTTATTCCCATGTCACCCCCACTGTGGGAGGGGCTTAGACACAGGGGGTGGAGCTGCCTGGGTTATATATATATATATATATATATATATATATATATATATGTATGTATAAAACCAGGGTTACAATTAGAGAAGAAGGGGCCCCTTATTGCCTTATTCTTAGTTAATTGCAGTAACACCACTGCAGAGTTGCTAAGGGAATAGAGCATAGCAACCAATGGCCACTCAGGTTAGGAAGTGCAGTGTCATAACCTAAACATGGAATAATTGGGAAAAAATGTATTCATGTTAGAGGTGTGACCATGTCTTAACTGGGCGTGTCATGGGTGTGGCCTTAGTCTCACAGCTCTCAGCCCTGTATTACATTATGCCTTCCCATGAGACTCAGTAACCAACTAGCACTTAGAGATTGTTCGCCTTTAAATAAACTGGTAGTATGATATAGAGAGGGATATTCTGAGATAATTTGCAATTGGTTTTTATTTTTTATTATTTGTGTGTTTTTGACTTATTTAGCTTTTTATTCAGCAGCAATGTGGTTGCTATGTTCCTAATCACTTTAGCAACCATCCACTGATTTGAATAAGAGACTGGAATATGAATAGGAGAGGCCTGAATAGAAAGATGAGGAATAAAAAGTAGCAATAACAATACATTTGTAGCCTTACAGAGGGTTTCTGTTTTAGATGGGGTCAGTGACCCCCATTTGAAAGCTGGAAAAATGAGCAGAAGAAAAGGGCAAATAACTAAAAACAATATAAAAAATAAATAATGAAGACCAATTGAAAAGGTGCTTAAAACTGATTATTCTATAACACAGTAAAAGTTTAGTTTACAGTGAACCCCTTTCATATAAAATATTCAGCATGTGTTTTACCCCCGGTGCAGATTCCTTGGTCCGTTTTCCCTGTCTGAGACCACCGGCCGTGTCGGACCCTCACACAAGGGCCTCTGATTTCAGTGTTAGAGGTTGGGGCAAACTTTGGGCAGAACTGATGCTCATGTGAGCAAATTGCCCAGTATTTCAGGTTTCACTGGCCGATGCAAAGCTCAGGGGCCATTTATTTAGAATCCATGTTGGAGGCCTTTGGCTCTTGCTGAACTACAATTCCCAGCATGCACAGCATGTCAGAGAGTTATGACCAGTGGAAAGTGATCCCCCAGGCTGTGCTACTGGCAGTGAGTAGGGATCCCACGTGCAGCAATTAGTTAACGGCCACAGGAAGTGCTGCCCCCCCCCCACATTCCATTATTAGTTCCAAGGAGAAATAAAATCTGCTTTTCCCACGCTCGCTGGACCCTCTGTCTCCTGAGCCTCGGACCCCCTTCTCCCAATCAGCAGCCAGAGAGAGGGTGTGGCCAGAGCTCAGTCACATGTGTAACCCCCAAACTTACTGACAGACATACTTTTCAGTTTCCCATTTCACATTTTGGGATAAAAACTAAAATATTTTGTCCTGTTCGGCAGCTGCCTTTAGCCTTAAAGGTACGGTATCATATGTTTATAGAAATTCTTCATTCACTCTTAAAGGACGAGGAAAGTGTAAAATAGAATAAGGGTAGAAATGGTGTATTTTGTATACTAAACATAAACATGAACTTACTGCACCACAAGCCTAATCAAACAAATGATTTATGCTTTCAAAGTTGGCCACAGGAGGCTGTCATCTTGTAACTTTGTTATACATCTTTGCAAGACCAAGACTGTGCACATGCTCAGTGTGATGTGGGCTTCTTAGGGATCATCATAAATGATCAAAAAACAAAGCTGCTTGAGTTCTGCATGGCTGGTAAGTAAGGCGGGGGCTCCCCCTGCTGTTCATAAGTATGATTGTTTCCCTGCCAGAAGTTAGGGACCGTCTTCACTGCATACAGTCAGGTTTCTTATAAAAACGGTACACATTTTTTAATTAAAGTATATTGGAGATAGATTTCTTTTTCATTAAAGAAAGTAAAAAATGGGATTTTATTTCTTTGCCTTTCCTTGCCCTTTCATGCCATTGCCTGTATCCCTGAGCTACAGACCAGATGGTGGCGCTGTTCTACTGCTCCCTATGAGAATTACTGGCCATTGCCTGAAAGTGCTGAGAAACAGAACTGCAGTGAATCATCTATAAACCTGGATCATGTGAATCTCCTGCAACATTTCCATCATGCTTTAATAGAACATGAAAGCCGGTTCCCAGGAGTTCTACTCCATAACTCCAATGGGCCCAACACTTTCCTCTTGTCTCTGTCTCTATATATTAGGTACCTATCTAGTGCTACCAATCCCTATTTCTGTAGGGAAATAATGAGAGCAGACAGTAACCCTTCCAACACTTTCCTCTTGTCTCTGTCTCTATATATTAGGTACCTATCTAGTGCTACCAATCCCTATTTCTGTAGGGAAATAATGAGAGCAGACAGTAACCCAACACTTTCCTCTTGTCTCTGTCTCTATATATTAGGTACCTATCTAGTGCTACCAATCCCTATTTCTGTAGGGAAATAATGAGAGCAGACAGTAACCCTTCCAACACTTATATATGTGATTATTCCTTAATGACCCCCCCTCCAGTTCTTACATTCCGGGTGCTGTGTGAGTTGGAACCCCCCCCCTATGATTTGCTGCTCTTGCATTTGTTTATATTTGCCCCTGGCAGGGTTTCCCATTTATTAAATAAATGCCCCATAATGAGAGTAAAACAAAAGTTAAAGGGCAAACTAAAATAAATAATTGTAATTGCCTGGCCCCTGAGTTGAAGAAACAGCCTGTGATTTATTGCCCTTCTCTATGGGCCTGAGCCCCACCAACAAGATGTTTTACTTCAGCAAAATAGCTGGGGGGGGCATTCCTCATCCTCAATCCTCCAACTCTTACGGCCATGCAGTTTGGCTCATTGAGACAGTGAATTTGAGGCACAGGGAGTACAAAAACAGCTGGAAAATAGTAGATATATCCTACCGGTGACCTCCAGCTATTTGTCACTCAAACCACTGCCTTGTTGCTAGAGAAAGTGGGGCCCTAGCAACCAGACTAGTTTAAATGCCAAAACTGCAAATAAAAAATATTTAGCCCAAATACAAATCATATGAGAGTCAAATTGAAAGTTAAATTTGGATGAATTAGGGGAGTCCAAACTTTTGCCCTTCTGCTGATGTTTGAATACAACCCCCCAGCCTTCATCCTCAGTCTAAAGGAATGCTGGGAGTTGTAGTCCAATAGCAGCTGTAGGTTGGATGTCCCTGCACTACAGAGAAGTTGCATGGTGAAGATAAGTTTGACCTACTATTTTGGGTGGTGGCAGGTCTGGGAGGCTTTTCTGTGGGGGTCCCAAATGCTGTCCGACCGTCCCATTGGTCAGCGTCTCCTGGGTTGGGGGGTCCAACACTTGAGCTACAGGTGAAATGAAGGAGAGATTAGTGGAGTTGTAATCTGTCTGTATATTCAATTACACAGGAATCTAGCAGCAGCCATTGGTCTATCGAGTGTAGCAAAGGGTAAAGGCTAGTTCTGAAGTGCCCATAAAAGGCTTGGGATTTCCCCATTGTGGCCCAGTCAGTATAAAATATATCCAGAAGGAACAGGGACCATTTGGGTTGTACACTGGGGTGTGATTAAGATGAATAGTAAAGATGATAGTGAGTAGGGGGGCTATAGGGGGAAGTGGCACCCCAGTATTACACTCACTGACTGTACCTTTCCCCTGTTTCCCCTGAGCCTCCTTCTTGTCCGTGTCCAGCACTTTGTTCATATAGATGTATTCCTCATCACAGCCTGAGGAGAGAAAGGGGAGATGTTACCCTGGAGCAAATAATCACAAAGGGGTATGAATGAAAGTACTGGGGGGCCGCACTTACTGCTGTTATTCTTTATATAGAGCTGGAGGATCTCAGACACACTGGATTTCTTCAGGACGGCGGTGCTGCTGAGATTTTCCTTATCCAGAATGAACAAGAATTCCTCCAGCTCCGACAGCAGCCGCTCCAGTCCTGCAATGGGAATGAGACCGGGAATGTTACACCAACTCCATCCAGGAATCCACTGTGTTTGTATCTACATTGTTTTACTATTCTGTTCAACAACAGAGACTCATTGCATCCACCTCACTGCCTCACATTTACAATGTAATACATAACAGCTCACTCATGCCATACTCATTCTATACTCATGTCTTACTCATTCTATACTCATGTCTTACTCATTTTATACTCATGTCTTACTCATTCCATACTCATTCCTTACTCATTCTACGCACTTGTCATACTCCTTCTATACTCATATCTTACTCATGTCATACTCATTCCATACTCATTCTATACTCTTGTCATAATCATTCCATGCTCATTATATACTCATGACATAGTCATTCCATACTCATTATATACTCAAGTCATACTCGTTCCATACTCGTTCTGTACTCATGTCATACTCATTCCATACTCGTTCTATACTCATGTCATACTCATTCCATACTCACTCTATAATCATGCCATACTCATTACATACTCAGTCTATACTCATGTCATACTCATTCTATAATCATTCTATACTCATGTCATACTCATTCCATACTCAGTTTATACTCATATCATATTTATTCCATACTCATGCCATACTAATTCCATACTCATTCAGTACTCATTCCATACTCATTCTGTACTCATTCCATAGTAATACCATGCTCATTCTGTACTCATTCTGCACTAATTCCATATTTATTCTGTACTCATTCCATATGCATTCTGTATTCATTCAGTAATTATTACATACTCATTCTGTATTTATTCTGTACTGACACCATACTCATCTATACTGAATCCGTACTTACACTATTCTGTACTCATTCCATACTAATTCTATACTCATTCCACACTAATTCTATACTCATTCCACACTAATTCCATACTCATTATGTAATTATTCTGCACTCATTGTGTACTTATTCTGTACTCATTTCATAGTCAATCTATATTCATTCATACTAATTCCATACTCATTCTTTACTCATTCCATAGTAGTACCATTATCATTCTGTATTCATTCTGTATTCATTCTGTACTCATTCCATACTCATTCTATACTCATTCCAAACTAATTCCATACTCATTCTATACTCATTCTATACTCATTCTATACTCATTCATACTAATTCCAAACTCATTCTGTACTCATTCCATAGTAATACCATTATCATTCTGTACTTATTCTGTACTCATTCCATACTAATTCTATACTCATTCCACACTAATTCCATACTCATTATGTAATTATTCTGCACTCATTGTGTACTTATTCTGTACTCATTTCATAGTCAATCTATATTCATTCATACTAATTCCATACTCATTCTGTACTCATTCCATAGTAGTACCATTATCATTCTGTACTCATTCTGTACTCATTCCATACTCATTCTATACTCATTCCAAACTAATTCCATACTCATTCTATACTCATTCCAAACTAATTCTATACTCATTCTGTACTCATTCCCTAGTAGTACCATGATCATTCTGTATTCATTCTGTATTCATTCTGTACTCATTCCGTACTCATTCCATACTCATTTTATACTCATTCTATACTCATTCATACTAATTCCATACTAATTCTGTACTCATTCCATAGTAGTACCATGATCATTCTGTATTCATTCTGTACTAATTCCATACTCATTCTATACTCATTCTGTACTCATCCATACTAATTCCACACTCATTCTGTACTAATCTCATAGTAATACCATGCTCATTCTATACTTATTCTGTACTTATTCTGTACTCATTCCATAGCACTTCCGTACTCATTCCATATCCATACCATACTTATTCCATACCAACAAACCAAAACTTAAGGTTTCTAATGAGCACACAGAATTGTTTACCTGGAAGTAATATTTTTGGATAGCAATTTAAAAAGAGTCAGTTAATTTGATATGGTTGGTAGTGAATTACGAGTGAATTATTCGTTAATATAAAGTGATTATATAATTACACAGATAATCATGTGACGTGTTGCTGAGTCTCAGATAGGAAATAGCCGCTTCCTTCAGCTTCATGAGATCAATTCCTATTGAGGCTCCTCAGTTGTTATAAAGAGTTCAGTGATAGAGACAAGACTCCACTTGGCCCTGTATATAGAGAGCCCTGTATATAGAGAGCTGCTGTATATATTCACTCACTGACGCTGCTGTGACACTTTCCAATAATAATAATCCAAGATCTGGGGCTTGTAACTTGCAGCTGCCTCAATTGAACGATCCCTAATTCCCCTAATAACCCTGCATTGAGTTGAATAAGAGAATATGAATAGGAGAGGGACTGAATAGAAAGATGAGGAATAAAAAGTAACAATAACAATACATTTGTTATTTAGGTGGGGTCAGTGACCCCCATTGGAAAACTGGAATGAGTCAGAGGAAAAAAGCAGATCCCTTCCCCAACTTCACCATAGAGGGGCTGCTGGGAGTTTAGAACAGCTGAAGGGTTGAACATTCCGGAATTGCATAGATTTCCCCTTAGACTGGAACCTGTGCCCCCCCCCTGCACTACAGGGACCCCCATATGTTACAGGGACCCCCACTTGTCTAATGCTGGCCCCATATTTGCTTTTATTTCTGTAGAGTGTATACGGCCCCCCCAGCAGACAGAAGTGAGTGGCACTTCCATGTCCTGAGATGGGGAGCGTCTCGCTGACACTCATTCAGGAAGGGGTTAAGGATATTTTTCCTCTGGTTCTTCCTATTACAGGAAGTTGTTGGGATTCTAAATGGAGAGAGAGAAGAAACATTCCAAGCATTCCCCATTCTCCATGTTATCTTTCCCACAGAGAGAGCGGCACTGAGTCCCCTCCAGGCAGAGTGATGCATCTGGGGGGGTGCAGGTATTTATAATATATATATATATATATATATATATATATATATATATATATATAATATAACACAGACTGACAGCTAGAGCCCCAGGCAGGTCTATGACAGTCATTGGACTTACAGCAACAAGTCAGTTATTATCATTATCAGAGGTAATACGTCATTCCCCAGTGAGCTTACTATCTAAAGTCAAAATACAACACACACAGCACTCCCAGGTGCCTTCAACTTCTGTTGTTGCTCCTGTGCTCCTGTTGTAGCCCCGCTCTGCAGAATCTGAAGGAGACCTGCAGGTCTTTGCTACAATTGGTGTTTAATTGTTGTGTTACTGTGTGTTTAGGACAAGGCTGTTTCTCAAGGGAACAACACAAATAATCAGCAAATATTTAATTGGCTCAGAAACACAAGGCCACACCCCCCCAGCCCTATTGATTCTCAGCAAACACAGGGGGGGTGGGGTACTGGGGTTACCAATAACAAGCTACACTGATATGTTTGGTTGTGTCGGCTAATGACAATGGACATGAAATATTGGACTGATGTTTGGAGTTATGGGTTTGCCCCCCACACAGGAGCCCTGGAGCAGTGACCCCCTCCCTGGGTTTGTTTAGAATCAATGGGGCTGGGGGGTGGCCTTGTGTTTCTGAGCTGTTTATTTGCTGATTATTTGTGTTGTTCCCTTGAGAAAGAGCCTTGTCCCAAACACACAGTAACACAAATAAACACTAATTGTAGCAAAGGCCTGCGCTGTCAGGTATCCTCACTTTTTAAGAATTTGCACTTATTATCTAATGTCCCTATCACATTCCAGTCAGTCCCTGTCCCAATAAGCTTACACTCTAATGTCCCTATCACATTCCCATCAATCTCTGTCCCAGTGAGCTTACAATCTATAGTCCCTATCACATTCCCATCAATCTCTGCCCCAGTGAGCTTACAATCTATAGTCCCTATCACATTCCCATCAATCTCTGCCCCAGTGAGCTTACAATCTAAAGTCCCTATCACATTCCCATCAATCTCTGCCCCAGTGAGCTTACAATCTAATGTCCCTATCACATTCCCATCAATCTCTGCCCCAGTGAGCTTACAATCTAAAGTCCCTATGACATACCCATCACTCTCTGCCCCGGTGATTTTATAATCTAAGGTCCCTCATTTCCAACAGTCTCTGCCCAGTGAGCTTACAATCTAAGGTCCCTATCACATTCCCATTAGTCTCTGCCCAGTGAGCTTACAATCTAAGGTCCCCATAACATTTTCATCAGTCCCTGTCCCAGTGAGCTTACAATGTAATGTCCCTATCACATTCTCATCAGTCCCTGTCCCAGTGAGCTTACAATCTAAGGTCCCTATCACACTCCCATCAGTCCATGTCCCAGTGAGCTTACAATCTAAGGTCCATATCATATTCCTATAAGTCTCTGCCCCAGTGAGCTTACAATCTAAGGTCCCTATCACATTCCCATCAGTGCCTGCCCTAGTGAGTTTACAATCTAAGGTCCATATCACATTCCCATAAGTCTCTGCCCCAGTGAGCTTACAATCTAAGGTCCATACCACAGTCTCACACACACTATGGACAATTTATCAGGACTCAAGTAACCTGCCTGTATGTATTCGGGGTGTGGGAGAGAACCAGAGTACATGTTGGCAGGGCACTGGGGGGCACAGTAATATGTAGTTATACCACTGCATGGGGGAAACCCACATAGATACGGGGGGGGGGGCACTTTCTAAGGGAGGATGTGTTTAAACCACAATATCATTTGCCATTTTGTAGGGAAGCTTTGGAGCGCATTATTGGACAATATAAGGACTCAGCTGTTCATGTTGCTCAAGTGAACTTCCCCTTTAATAACCGCTGCCTATGAAATGATAATTTTCTGTAGTTTGGTGCATTTGAGCCAGAATTAGATGATTCCAGATTCAGCTGATATCCATTATCCATAAACACATTGTGCTGAGCCAAAGCCCAACTGGAAGGAGATCTGAAAGGAGCCGCTAAGGAGATCTTGTCCTCTCTGACCCTCAGGCATCTGGGCTCCAACTGTGTAATTGGACAAGGAGATCTCAGCTTGGACTTCCCAACTGGACTTCTGTATGGGGCTCTGGTTTATTCACTTCATTGCCGCTCATACTGCTTAATCGTTACATTGCATTAGTCCGAATAAGAATGATAAGTAAAGGCAGAGTAACCAAGACCACCCTATGTAACCCTATTCACCACAAAGCTGTTATTTGAAGTGCATGCCTGTAAGGCAGACTGAGATTATAGTAAAGGGGAAGTATAACAGTGTTTTCTTATTCTATATTGTCTTATTGATCCAAGAATCTGGAAGTTACTCAATACTTATTTATAACAGGAGGTCACATTAAGTTGACACATCTGTTGTGCAGA
This sequence comes from Xenopus borealis, assembly GCA_024363595.1. Taxonomy (NCBI): domain Eukaryota; kingdom Metazoa; phylum Chordata; class Amphibia; order Anura; family Pipidae; genus Xenopus; species Xenopus borealis. The sequence goes on from CM044443.1 coordinate 3,169,907, forward strand.
GATTCCTCCCACGCAGCTGGACACAGATATGGTTATGTCAAACATCCCATAAAGTGGGAAAAATTAGCCAAACAGGAAAGAAATAGGACCAGACAGAATAGACCGCAAGCTTTTCAGTCCAACCATTGTGCACAAATGGGGTTGATGGCAGATGGTGCGAGGAGAAGACGCTCATTGTCCTGGGGGAGAACAGCGTGTGCAACTGTTGGTTAGTGACTGGGAAAGCCCTGAAAGATCCAACTGGAACACTCACCACTGCCAGTCCTACTTTATGTTCTGTTAAATCACAAAATTCATAAAAGGAAAACTCTCACAAAATACAACCAACCAATAACTGTAAGCCTTCTTGCCCATGTCAGTTCATGTATCCACCTCTGAGACTGGTCTTAATCAGTAGCTCCTCAAGTTGGTGAGATAAGACTGGAGGCATAAGTCTTCCTCAGTAGCACCATGATGGGATTAGAGAGCAGAAGTTCTTACTCCATATCAAGTTGATGATCTAGAACAGGGGAAGGTGTTGCTTAGAAGCACCTGGATTAGTAAGGACAGGGAGAAGGTCTCACTCAGTTCATATTGATTAGGAAAGAAAAGGGAGTAGGTTTTGCTCAGAAGCACCATCATGATACAAGAGAGTAGAAGGTTTGACTCCATATAAGGTTGATGACATGGAACAGGAGAAAGTGTTGCTTAGAAGCACCTGGATTGGTGAGGACAAAGAGAAGTTCTCACTCAGTAGCACCTTGGAAAATAAGTTGGTCTTGCTCAGTAGCACCATGATGGGAAAATAGAGTAGAAGATATTTCTCCATCAAGTTAAAGATATAGAACAGGAGAAGGTATTGCTTGGAAGCACCTGTATTGGTGAGGACAGGGAGAAGGTCTCACTCAGTAGCACCTTGGAAAAAGAGTAGATCTTGCTCAGTAGCACCTTGGCTAGGAAGGTCCGATGGCACCATGATAAGATAAGAGATTAGAAGGACTTTCTCAGTAGCATTTTGATAAGATAGGACAGGAAAAAGTCGTGCTCAGAAGTATTTGGATTGGCAGCATCATCTCGCTGATATTAGGTCTCATTTAGAAGTATCTTGGCATGGAAGGGTAGGGTGAAGCTCTTGCTCCATAGCATCTCACTGGTATAAGTCAACAGGAGAAGGTCATAGTAGCATGTTGATGATATGAGACAGTAGGAGAAGGTCTTGTATGAAAGCATCTTGGGGAAATAGGAGACAGAGGTTTTTTAGGAACATCTTAATGAAAGTAGGATAAATTGTTGCTGAGAAGCACCTGGGTTGTGGAAACCAGTATTATCTGAATATAAGTAGGAAAAGGTTTTGGTGCTATACTTGGTCAGTAGCATTTTGTTGAGGTAAGACAGTAGGAGAAGGTCTGTAGCACCTAGATCTGGCAATATGATGGGCACCTTTGTAGGGATGAGACAGTAGGACAGTGAGATTGGGAAACATGAGGATTAGTGTTATGGCTGCTCCCCATGGTCATGCCAAGGTAGTTTGTTATTGACCTTGGACTGATATTGAGTTCAAACAGGGCTGCTGGCCAGAGAACAAGGGGCTTTGGAAGTCAAAGTTGGAAAATACAGATTTAACAGAATGAGAGTCTCTCAATGTAAAGAATCTGATCGAGGTACCAAACAGTTAATCTTGGCCCTAACCAGGTAAAAAACATTCCACAACCCTTAAAAAATCTTTAAGCTCTTGTGACCAACATCATTAACATTGCAGCTTATGCCTGATAGTTACTGTCATTTGCTTTGGGTCTCTGGACCCTGTGTCTGTTCTGTTGCCTTCGGAAACCAGATGCGGGACCCCCATATGTATAAATGTGAAGGGAAATAACATGTAGAACCATAACTTCCCTTCTGACCCAGTTTGATCAGGTAATCATGCAATCCCCCCAGGCATATAGATATAATGCACTTATATAAGGGAGCCCAGCACCGACCCAACAGAACCATCATTAACTCTCCTTATCTCCAGCTCCCGCGTGTCCAGCCTGCGAATCCTCAGCAACAGAAAACACATTATTATTCACACTCTGCCTTTCCTGAGAATCTCTATTTATTTTGGAAATCTCTTCTCCCTCTTCAGGAGTATTACTTTACTTTCTATTAAGTCTGCTGCTCCCATGGGCCGCGCTGAGATCACAATGTTTAGGGCCCAAAATACAGAAATGGAAAGTATAAACCTCTAAAATGTAACAGCGATTTGACCAATAACTAACACTTTTATCGACTTCCCAACAGTAACTCATACCCCCAACTGTCACTCCTTATTACTAACCTATTAATCTAAAGTCCCTATCATATTCCCATCAGTCCTTGTCCCAGTGAGCTTACAATCTAATGTCCCTATTACATTCCCATCAGTCCCTGTCCCAGTGAGCTTACAATCTAATGTTTTTATCATATTCCCATCAATCCCTGTCCCAGTGAGCTTACAATCTAATGTCCCTATCACATTCCCATCAGTTCCTGTCCCAATGAGCTTACAATCTAAGGTCCCTATCATTTTTCCATCAGTCCCTGTCCCAGTGAGCTTACAATCTAATGTCCATATCATATTCCCATCAGTCCCTGTCTCAGTGAGTTTACAATCTAATGTCCATATCATATTCCCATCAGTCCCTGTCCCAGTGAGCTTACAATCTAATGTCTTTATCATATTCCCATCAGTCCCTGTCCCAGTGAGCTTACAATCCAATGTTGTTATTACATTCCCATCAGTCCCTGCCCCAGTGAGCTTACAATCTAAGGTCCTTATCACATTCCTATCAGTCCCTTTCCCAGTGAGCTTACAATCTAATGTCTTTATCATATTCCCATCAGTCTTTGTCCCAGTGAGCTTACAATCTAATGTCCTTATTACATTCCCATCAGTCCCTGTCACAGTGAGCTTACAATCTAATGTCCCTTTCACATTCCCATCAGTCCCTGTCTCAGTGAGCTTACAAACTAATGTCCCTATCATATTTTCATCAGTCCCTGCCCAATGGAGCTTACAATCTATGGTCTATATCACATACCCATCAGTCCCTGCCCCAGTGAGCTTACAATCTATGGTCTATATCACATACCCATCAGTCCCTGTCCCAGTGAGCTTACAATCTAAGGTCCCTATCACATGCCTATCAGTTCCTGCCCCAGTGAGCTTACACTCTATGGGCCCTGTCACAGTGACAGGTCCGGACTGAGAATTAAAATAGGCCCTGGAATTTAAGGTACAAAGAGGCCCAAACAGCCCCCACCAGCCTCTAAATACTGACTTTCTATTGGACCTTATAGCAGCCCCCCTGGCATTTGCCACAACCCACAGATTGCCAGTCCAGGCAATTATTATTAGAAGTTTCAACTGAATTTGTATAAATGTAGTTGCTATTGGAAACAGTATCTGTCTGGCTATTCTCTGTACTGCTGGTTCCGACTCTTGAAACACTGTAGCAGAATTCAGCACATTAACAGACCAAGTGGAGTACTGACTCCATCGTTTCAGGTAAATACTGTAAAGATTCTAAATAACATTTTGCAGCCCCCCTGCCCCCCACGTTTGTTTTCTGGGTCCCCCAGGCCTGAAGGTCACGTCCCCCCATGACCCCGTGTATAAAGGAATCTGACCAGAGCATTTGTTTCCTCTGTAGTTGCACCGATGATGATATTTTATATTAAACGTATCTCTATAGTGAAACGGAGTTGTGAGATGATAATGACGACATAGAGGCTGAGTCATATGTGGCACACGTATGTAACGTGTAATGGGGGGGGGCTGAGTTTCTTTCACTTCCCTCCTGGGACTCTCATAAGGAGACTTTCTGGTTTGGAAGATCCTCTATTTTATATTATATCTGTTTCTTCACCCCACACAGAAGTTTAGGAGTCGTGGCCGAAAGTATCGGCAGCAAAAGTGGATTTAGCATAAAGGGGAACTTGACCCACAAACATTTTTACACATTGAAAGAGAATATCATTCTGACCACACAATAAGCTCCACCTCTGGAAGAGAAGCAGTTGTTTAACCTGACGTTGCCAATAAAACATTGAACGAGTCCCAAGCACTGTGTGGTGGCACAATAAAGGCAAAATAGCAGGTATTCTGCTTGTGACTCGTTCCCTCATTCACACACCTTGTATTTTGACGATTCCTATTGTTCTGTTGTTAGGCTGCTGGGTGGGGGAAAGGGAGGGGGTGATATCACTCCAACTTGCAGTACAGCAGTAAAGAGTGATTGAAGTTTATCAGAGCACAAGTCACATGACTTGGGGCAGCTGGGAAGTTGACAATATGTCTAGCCCCATGTCAGATTTCAAAATTGAATATAAAAAAAAAAATCTGTTTGCTCTTTTGAGAAATGGATTTCAGTGCAGAAGTCTACTGGAGCAGCACTATAAAACTTTTCCCATGACAGGATCCCTTTAAAGGTGAACCACCTCTTTAAGGTGAATTTCCCCTAGAAAAAAAAATTAGAGGTTTTAACACTAATTTATTGTTGACCAGAAATAAAGACTTTTTTCAATAGCTTTAAATTTTTCCCCAAAATATAAGATTCAATTTAATGTTCTGCCTTTAATGACACTCAGGGATTCTGCTCAGCAGGGACAAACATATGGATCAACTCATGAATCAATTTAGTTACAGGGTCGCTGACCCCCCTCCCAGAGCTGCTTCACAAACACATGAACATTTACACTTCAATTGGAAAAAGTCTTTATTTCTGGAGATCTGTCTGAAACCATCTGAACTGGAAAAGTGTTGGAAGGGAACTTCCCCTTTAACCCATTCGAAGCCATGGAGCTCTTTGCTAGAGACAAAGGGAAGTGCTGGTCAGTTTCACTGCACAGATATTTTAGTAAAGGGAACAAGGTTGAACTTGATGATTTATTCACCTACAGATATTTATCCACTCACAGATACTGATAATAATGATTTATTCACCTATTATTCACAGTTACATAGTTACATAGTTACATAGTTAAATTGGGTTGAAAAAAGACAAAGTCCATCAAGTTCAACCCCTCCAAATGAAAACCCAGCATATACACACACCCCTCCATACACTCACATACATTATATATAACCATATACTAACTGTAGAGTTTAGTATGACAATAGCCTTTGTATTATGTCTGTCCTGTAAATCATCCCCCTCTTATAGTCATTAACAGAATCAGCATCACAACATCACCCGGCAGTGCATTCCACAACCTCACTGTCCTCACTGTGAAGAACCACCTACTCTGTTCCTTTAAATGAAAGTCCTTTTCTTCTAGTCTGAAGGGGTGGCCTCTGGTGATCCTCTTTATGGGTAATATTTGTCTATAATGTCCTCTAATGTATTTAGTGTAATACAGAGAAAACAAGCCCAACCTGGACAGTCTCCCAGTCTCATAATTGAAGTCTCCCAGTCTCATCCCTCTAACCAGTTTAGTTGCACTTAGTCTCTGCACTCTCTCCAGCTCATTTACATCCCTCCTAAGGACTGGAGTCCAAAACTGCACTGCATACTCCACATGAGCTCTTACTAGGGATCGAGGTACAATTATGTTTTCATCCCTTGAGTTTATGCCCTTTTTTATGCAAGACAGAACTTTATTTGCTTTAGTAGCTACAGACACTGCCCAGAATTAGACAACTTGTTATCTATAAAAACCCCAAGATCCTTCTCACTTAAGGAAACTCCCAACACACTGACATTTAGTGTATAACTTGCATTTAGATTATTTTTGCATTTATCAACATTGAACCTCATTTTCCAGTTTGCTGCCCAGTTTCCCAACTTAGACAAATCACTGTGCAAAGTGTCAGCACCCTGCATGGAACCTATAGTTCTGCACAATTTAGTATCATCTGCAAAAATACAAACCGTACTTTCAATGGCCACATCCAGGTCATTAATAAACAAGTAGAAAAGCAAGGGACCCAGTATAGAGCCCTGCGGTACCCCACTAACAACACTGGTCCAATTAGAAAATGTTCCATTTACCACCACTCTTTGTAGTCTATCTTTTAGCCAGTTCTCTATCCAGGTACAAATACTATGTTCCAGGCCAACATTCCTTAATTTAACCAGTAACCTTCTGTGTGACACTGTATCAAATGCTTTAGCAAAGTCTAAGTAAATCACATCCACTGCCATCCCAGAATCCAGGTCCCTGCTTACATTCTCATAAAAAGAAATTAAGTTAGTCTGGCAAGATCTATTACACATAAAACCATGCTGGCACAAACTCATAGTATTGTTATTTGCTATGAAGTCCAGTATCCTATCCTTAATTAATCCTTCAAAAAGTTTTCCTACCACCGACGTCAGACTAACTGGCCTATAGTTTTGAGGCTGAGAATGGGATCAGATACTGACAATGATTTATTCATCCACAGATACTGGCTGATCCCTCTACACAAGCTCAAGCACTTTCACTCCCAGCATCTCCCCCTCTTCCCACACAGACATGTCGGTGAAACTAGTGACTAAACAAAAAAAACAAAAAAACAAAAAAACCTCAAACAAATGGATGAATGAACATCTAAAAGAACTGATAATGAACAAACAGAGACAAATCCGGCAGATAAAGAGGACAATGGGGTAATAAGAAGACACAACAAATGGCCCTTGATTTATTAGCAGATACTATAACCTATGAGATCTAATAGATTGTAAGCTCTTTGGGGCAGGGATCTCATCCAAACTCAGATACGCTGAGTGGGAACCAATTGTATTGCGTAACAAATCTTTGGTGGAAAAATATCAGTAACATGTTTCATTGTGGAATTGCAGAAGTGCTGTCGGCAGGTAAATATATATACACATGAGGAGGGTATACAGGTAATTAAATAGTGTTTGGAGTCTGTTTCTCTTTCTACTGACAGACAACTCTAATAATAATAATAATAATGAGAATTGCTCTTGCCCCCAGCTATGCAAATCCTCTCTTACACCAACAGTCCTTTGGGGCCTATGGAAAACAGCAGACAAGGGCCACATCAATGTTCTCCTCATCTGATGGGAGTTTCTAATCTGATATCTGGCCAGCAACATACATGGGCAGATGCCAACTTGCTCTTAAGGGGCCATCAAAAATCTTCCCACTGCTGTCTGTATCATGCTGTAAATTACTGTTAAGGTGAACTTCCCCTTTAAATGTACAGAATAAGATCCCACTGGACCTGGTGTGTCTCATATAGAGATGAACTCAGTAATAATGTAAAGGAATGGAACAGTCGCTGAGGCTGAAAAAATACTGATTTAAAAAAAAAAAGCCTTCCTGTAGTTTTTCCTTTTCTTCCCTATTAATAACATTGGCATCAATGCCTGGTAACTGGTAACTAAGCAGTGAGGCCCGGGAGGTTTAGGGGCACAACAACATACATAGAGATATTAACCCTTTGTCTGCTGGAGACAGCATCTGCACAACAACATACATAGAGATATTAACCCTTTGTTTGCTGGAGAAAGTATCTGCACAACAACATACATAGAGATATTAACCCTTTGTCTACTGGAGAGAGCACCTGCTCAACAACATACATAGGAATATTAACCCCTTACCTGCTGCAGACAGCAGAACATGCAAAGAGATTAACCTGCTGAAGAGAGCATTTGCTCAACAAGAGACATAGAAATTAACCCCTTGCCTGCTGGAGACAGCCTCTACGCAAGAAGATACACTGAGATTAACCACATGTCTGCTGGAAAGAGCATCCGCAAACAAGATGCACAGAAATGAAGGAGAAGGAGAGCTTGCGCAACAACATACACAGAGATTAACCCCATTTCAGCTGGAGAGAGCGTCTGCACAAATGAGGGGTGTATTGAGGCATTCAGGGAATTATTGATTATTAAATATAGGACTATAGCAGCTCCCACGCAAGCAATACTGTCAAAGATTTATCTGTTTTTTTTTTGTTTTTAAGGCCCAAAAACCAAAAATTTTGTTCTCACTTTTCAACTTCTACCAATAACCGTAACATAGAGGTTGTGTTACAGCAAATAGTAATTTTAGAATTAAGGTGCCCAGAAAAACTCAGAGAGAAGCCCAATGATTTGGTTCCAATATACCCAACTGTATGGTCAATGCTGTGTTTTTGGAACCCTCATCTTCTATTCTTAGCATCTGATTGGTGAGCCAGACCTCAGCCAATAGGTCCCTGACATTTCTTGTGCTATCCCACTAGCAGCCAATCAGATCAGTGCAGTGGCCCCATATGTGACTAAGTTGCATAAAAGCTTGTTTTTCCTCCTCTGTGTCAAGTAGAACTCATGAAATGGTCCGTGGCTTGACTGGCCCTTTAAGAGATCTATGGAGGACCATGGAAATGTCTTTTCATTACTTGATTGCTACATTTATGTTTATTATAAAGTATAAATTGATTTGAAGCAATTTCCTTTCATTCTTGGGGAAAATGTAAATAGTATTAATGGCGAATGGCAGCCAATCAGATGATAAGAATAATAAATGATCCTGTAGCCAATCAGAACATTAGAATGGATATGGACTACATCAAGCCAGAGAAGAGAACATAAAGGACTAGACCAACGTGCAATTCATCAGAGCACTGGAACATATGCAAATCTCGACCAACCAGAGAATTTTTTATTATTATCATTCATCAGCCTCACTTCATCAGTAGGAGCAGCACCACAATGAATAACCTTCCCCAACATCTAGTTTGCAACTACAACTCCCAGCATCACTAATTTTCAAGCTGGATCCTTCCTGAATTCCTGTGCCTCCATTTCTCCAAGCCTCTCCCTGGGATTCTCCCTCACTGCTGACTTCCCATGTGTCTCCCTCTTTCCTAATCCCATTCCTCCATTTCTCCAAGATTCTCCCTGGGATTCTCCCTCACTGCTGACTTCCCATGTGTCTCCCTCTTTCCTAATCCCATTCCTCCATTTCTCCAAGCCTCTCCCTGGGATTCTCCCTCACTGCTGACTTCCCATGTGTCTCCCTCTTTCCTAATCCCATTCCTGCTTAGCAGTCGCTGTTTGAATCTTAGGGTTTCTCCCCTGATCAGCAGAAAGGGGGGCAATGGTACATGATTTATCTCCCAGATATCATTCCCAGCAGGTGCACAGACATTCATCAGCCCCATTCACATTTGCCTTTCATCACTGAATCTGCTGATGTTAAACCTTGTTCCACTGGCTCTAAATTCTGGTGAGCACAGCAAAGCCTAGTTAATATCCATGTGACATTGTGCATTCCGCTCTGGTACTTATTTCACGGGGGAATTTGGCCGGTGCATTGTCACTTCAGCGGGAATAATTCTGCAGATTCGCCTAAACTCCAGCCAGACGGCAGATCCATTGTCATCTGAGGAACACATGCTAAAAACACATGTTGAACATCCAACCTTCCTGTCTCCAGAACATCAAGAACTCTGAACGGACAGCATTTTGCATGCCAAAATTCCCTTGTTGGGTTTCCAGTCTACAAACCAAAACAGTCTGGTTCTTCTATATAAATATTCACTGGATTAAGACCTGGTGCAATCAACTGCCTTTAGAAGTCACACAATTATTTTGAGCCCACCTGTGTGCAATGAAAGTGTCTTACAATAAATATGATACACCTGGTTCTGGAGGTCCCTTAGACTTTGTTAGAGAACATACCCAACCAACCAACCAACCAATTAATCAACCAACCAACCAACCAATTAACCAACCAACCAGCATGTAGACCAATACGTTATCAAAACAAGTCTAGGATAACATTTTGGAGAAGCACAGACTTCACACATGACCCCTAGCCCTGTTAAATCCAGTATTTTAACAGGGAAAACCAGAGTATTTGCAAGAAACCCCACCTGAATGTGAAGGTGGAAGATTTGTGGAACTACAAGCTGATCTTTGGGCATGGGTGGTGAGAAGGAAGTCATAGCTGAATTAAACCCATTTGGAGAAGGAGACATTGATGGTACCCTGGTCTGATAGGACACTACAAGTAAGAACATTGCTCATTGCCCCAAGAACACAATCCCCATTGTAAAGTATGATCACTGGTGGTGACTTCATTTTGTGGACATGGTCTTCTTTGGAAGGGACTGGGACACTGCTCAGGATTGGGGGAAAGATGGATGGGGCCAAAGGAAGGACAATTCTAAATTAGAATCTGTTTCTGTGGGCAAGATACCTGAATTTGAGGAAGAGACTTGACCCAAAACACACAGTCAAAGTTACACCAGAAACCCAAGAACCTGAATGTCCTCCAATGACCCAGTCAAAGACCAGAGCTCAATCCAACTGAGAACCAGCAACAACATGTACCAAATGCTGCTCATCAACATTCCCCAATCAAAACACCAATTCCAGGTTGTAACACTACAAAATGCAGAAAAGTCCAAGGGGAGGGGGGTGGATACTTTTGCCAGGAACTGCATTTTTGCCTGTGGTTTCTATACGTGTTTCTTATAAAGAGGGTGAGGTGGCAGTTGCAGGAACAAAAGCTCTTCAACTCTGCCAGTTGGGTCTCTATCAAACAAATGCTGAGTTTGATGTTGGTTCCAAGGTTCTGTTCCAGTTCCAGGGCTGAACACAGTAGTGCAAAGGGGAAACACAACTCCTGCACAAGGGGCTCAGTCTGTTCTCAGTCAGTCTCTGTGGTGCAAGGGCTGAGGACATTCTGGGAGTTGAGGGCCCATCAACATGCGGGGGCCACTGAAAGTCACCCATGGTTGCAGCAGTTGGACATTTGGGCTTGCAATCTACAAGGCCAATAAAGTAGAATAGTGGCGGGTTTATAGATGACAAACTGACGAGTGGCTCCCAGACACACAAACATGGGCATTCGGTCCTTGTGCCCTTTGGACAATTAGCCACATTGTGCACTAGAATACCAGGGCTGTAATTATCCGGCCATGTAAATATGAACTGGGCAGTGAAATGGGCCATTTATACTTATTACTGGGTTCCACTCATTCACAGCAGCGAGTCGGAGCCAACAATAAACCTTTTCATTTCTACTTCATGGACTTCTCTGGGCACGGAGGGCTGACAATCGCTTGTTTGTGTGAGGCGGGCGGGAGTCAGTGGAAGGCAGAATGGAAATGCGATTGTTGTGCAGCCTTTAACCCTTGAGAGTTGATGCAATGGGATTTTATAGGTCCCTGTGTCCCCTCTGTGATGTCTCTGCAGTGCTGACCCTCCCAGGAGCATCTCTTGTAGAAAGAGGAAGGTCAGAGCGGGGGGATCTCGGGACATATGAGCCCACTCCAACCAGAAACCGTCCGGCCAAATGGTCTCCCACTATCCAGATGTGGAAACACAACAATCAGCTACTGTATCTTATACAGACTCTGTCTCTGAACTACACGTCCCAGAATCCTCTCACCCCTTCTAAATAATTGTATTTATTTGTATATTGTTTGTATTTTAAAATAAGGCTACAGATGTTATGTACAGAAAGAAACTAACTGATACCAGTCTTCAGCCCAATTTACACTAACCCTTTGATTATTTGCCAAAATGCCATCAGCCTTTCCATGTGCCGGAATTATGTTCTGCTTAAATAATAAACCCCCTCTAATCAGCTGAATAAATTTCCCATGTGCCCCAATTCCACAACTGGGCTGGTCCCAAATACCACACCAAACTAGTGACTTGTCATTAACTTAGTCATTTCTGTTATACAGATAGCTAGAATGTCAGCTGCCATAAAGCAGGGCAGGACTGCTGCTGCTTCCTATAATGGGGATCAGATCTGTGCAGCCACTGGGACAGAATGCTCTGTTATACAGATAGCTAGAATCTCAGCTGCCATAAAGCAGGGCAGGACTGCTGCTTCCTATAATGGGGATCAGATCTGTGCAGCCACTGGGACAGAATGCTCTGTTATACAGATAGCTAGAATCTCAGCTGCCATAAAGCAGGGCAGGACTGCTGCTTCCTATAATGGGGATCAGATCTGTGCAGCCACTGGGACAGAATGCTCTGTTATACAGATAGCTAGAATCTCAGCTGCCATAAAGCAGGGCAGGACTGCTGCTTCCTATAATGGGGATCAGATCTGTGCAGCCACTGGGACATAATGCTCTGTTATACAGATAGCTAGAATCTCAGCTGCCATAAAGCAGGGCAGGACTGGGTATTAGATTGGACGTGTGCCAGTGTGTTATAATACAATCCTAGGGAAGTGCTGATAAGATCAGAACCACAGACAGGGCCCTTCAGTGCAGTTAGGGGTTTTCCAATTAGCAAGTGGTTTAGGAAGGGGGGGGGGGATTATTGCTGTTGTTGAACTATAAACACATAAGGAAAAAAATTCCAAAAAACAAATTACTAAGGAATCTCAGTGCCCAGTCATGTGGGGCTGCTCCTTTCTTAAAGCCGGAAGGGCAGAGCCAGAAACAATAGGGTTTGTGCTGCACACGGGGAGCAGTTCCACCCAACACTCCTAAAAATAATGTTTATTTTCACTTGAGAAGATGCTGAGCTGAGACTCATAACAATCTGTTTTTTTTTTTGTGGGTAAGTCCTTCATAGAGAGAACAATAGGCGAGAGGACAATGTTGTGAGTTTCACTTTGTAGGGGCTCTGGGGGCTATTTATAAGGAGCTGGTGATAAACACGTCTTTCCCACATTAAAGGGTCACTAAAGACAATACTGTTCCTGCTGAATTGTGCTTAGTACAGGGAATACCTATGTGACATAGTTTTATGGGATCTCTCTGTACAGACTATGAGCAAACTTAGGGACTGTTCCTGCTGAATTGTGCTTAGTACAGGGAATACCTATGTGACATAGTTTTATGGGATCTCTCTGTACAGACTATGAGCAAATATAGGGACTGTTCCTGCTGAATTGTGCTTAGTACAGGGAATACCTATGTGACATAGTTTTAGGGGATATTCGGGGTACATGTGATCCTCAATAGCATCAGTCCATAAGACCCAATCAAAGTACAGTAGGTTGGACAGTAGGACTTTACAGTACAGTAGGGTGGACAGTACAGTAGCTGATACAGTAGGCTGGATAGTACAGTAGCTTGTACAGTGGGGTACATAGTACAGTAAGGTTGGATAGTATAGTAGCTTGTACAGTAGGGTGGATAGTAT
>CM044443.1:3202551-3215015 GCA_024363595.1 Xenopus borealis
CAAAATCTACTTATATATATATATATATATATATAAATAACTCACCTCGAATGTCTGTACTTATATCCCCGTAACTGTCATATTGACCAAAGTCAGTTGAGACCGGCTGCAGAAGAGAGAGAGAAGAGACAGGGCATTATATATATATATCTATAAATCTATATACAGTGACAAACAGCTCATAATAAACCTCACCTATTTCCAAATCAGTCAGCTGTTTGTAAGCAAGCATCTAATTGGCTGGTTGCTATGGATTATTAAACCCCCCAGCCAACCTTCCACCTTTTATAACATTACCACTTTGTTTCCTAGCGTAATATCCCATGGGTGACTTGGATAGTAACGGTCACTAAAGTACAAATATATTCACCCACTATCAATGATGAAACATTCTGCACCCGTGAAGTGGGACAGTATTGCTCTGTGAGAAGGGTGCTGCTTCATTATGTGTTAAAATGACAGTGGATTTCTTCCTAAAATTATCACTGGGAATCTACCAAGATTATGGCACCTCTCAAAATACATGCAGCCACATACATACACTTAGGGGCAAATTTACTTTTATTCACATAAAATCCCTCGAATCTGTTCGAAATTCGATAAGCATTCAAATTTTTTTTTAAAAATCAATTTTTTTATATTTAATTTTGAAATCTGACACGAGGCTAGACATATTGTTAGTTTCCTAGCTGCCCCCAGTCATGTGACTTGTGCTCTGATAAACTTCAGTCACTATTTACTGCTGTACTGCAAGTTGCAGTGATGTCACCTCCATTCCCTTTCTCCCAGCAGAACAATGGGTGGGTAACCAGATAGCAGATCCGAAATACAAGATAACAGCTGCCTGGTAGATCTAAAGCTGGCCATAGACACATAGATTACCTTCAATATCGGACAAATGATCTTACATCCTCCTCTCCCAACCTGCCACTAACCATTCAGATCAAATAAAGCAGTAAAAGAACAGATCAGATGTTCTGCCCTGACAGAAATCGTATGAAAGTTTATGTCCAACAAAAGCTGGTAATAGTCTCCCACTGGTAATCTTCAGATCAGAAATACATGCAGAGATATTATTGCCATGGGAAAATTAAACATGGGATTTTATTTCTTTGCCTTTCCTTGCCCTTTAACCTGTCCAATTGTCTGAATGACCAATCGGCATGGCATGACAAATGTCAGGACACTCCACACACGATTTGTATGATCCGATCTTTGCATCTATGGCCAGTTTAAGAACAGCACTCAAAAGTAAAATCCAGGTGCCACTGAGACTGATTCAGTTACATTGAGTAGGAGAAACAACAGCCTGCCAGAAAGCAGTTCCATCACAAAGTGCTGGCTCTTTCTGAAAGCACATGACCAGGCAAAATGACCTGAGATGCACCTACACACCAATATTACAACTAAAATATATTTGTTAGCCTGAAGGTCAGTTAGGGGGAGATTTGGGGTGAGTGACACCCCAATGTTTCTATATATCTGTAACCTTGTTATGAGCTAAGGGGGCCCAGTCTGAAGGTCAGTTAGGGGGAGATTTGGGGTGAGTGTTTATTTGTACCCTGGGTACCCCTGGAACTATAGTGACACCCCAATGTTTCTATATATCTGTAACCTTGTTATGAGCTAAGGGGGCCCAGTCTGAAGGTCAGTTAGGGGGAGATTTGGGGTGAGTGCTTATTTGTACCCTGGGTACCCCTGAGACTATAGCAGGCTGACTGTTACCCCAATGTTAGCATATTATTCCAAGTGTTTCTTACCCGGTGGAGTCCATTTCTTCCATAGCCAGGGAGAGAGGATGTTTTGGAAGAATCAGAATGTAGATCTATGGAGAAAATATATTTGTTTTGACTAATAATAGACTTCAAAGCAGTTTGTGCTTGATGTGTTGGTGCAGAGAAAAATGGGTGTGGGACAGTTGTGTGTAGTTGGAGATACAGGGTTGTTTGGCTTGAACTAAAAATGGGGATGGGACAATGGGTTGTGTTTGGGTGGATATAAAAATGGGGGTTGGACACAGACCCGCACTGGCAATCTGTGGGTTCTGGCAAATACCAGGGGGGCTGCTATAAGGTGCCATAGAAAGTCAGTATTTAGGGGGCTGGTGGGGGCTGATTGGACCTCTGTGTGCCTGAAATGCCAGGGCCTATTTTAATTCTCAGTCCGGACCTGGTTGGACACTGGGTTGTTTTAGGGTGGATATAAAATATGTGTGGGACAGTGGGTTGTGTTAGGGTGATACTAAGGATGGGGCACACTGATTTGTGTAGGTCCAGGTTATAAGATGTGATAATATTGGAGGAGCTTTGACACTTACAGTCGTATCGGTGGGAAGAATGAGACCGCTCTCTATTTTCTTTCTCTTCTTTCAGAATCAACTGGCCAAGACCTGAGTTTAACTAAAATACAAAGCAAGACAACAAGAGAAAGCAGTGTTTCCTTTAGACAGTACAGTATTGGGGTATAGCTAAATATGCACAAGGAATATTACTTCTCTTTTTATTTGGTTTAATACAAATGGTGCTCTACTGATTATACTGATTACCTAAACCAGCACTGTTCCACTTCATACATGTATTGGGTCAACTGTTTCTCAAACCACGTAGCTAGGTTATATTAAAAATGAGCAGACTAGGGGCCATAAGTATCGTCTTGGTGGGTCATATTTGTGGGCCTCCAGTTGGACAGCCTCCATTACTTATAAAAATAGTAGATGTTGTAGCTGGTATCTTTGTGATGCCCAGAAAGAACATTATGGTTCTCTCACACACTGGGATATACTACCTTCTGCCCAGGACCCCACCTTCAGTAGCTGCTCCTCATGAAGCTGCCTGCGTTTCTGCAGTTCTTCATCATCTTCCTCCCGAGCACTAGACCGTCTCCTGGAATCAGAACCTGAATCCGGGAAATCACACGTTTATTCACTGTGATATTCATTTATCACCCACAAAAGCATCTGGCCCTTCTGTCCCTTGTATAGAATTCCCAACCGGACCACTGTTATTTATATTTATTTTATGTATTTCTCAATAAGGGATGATTTTATGTTTGTTATGAAAAGATAAAGACCCAGCCTGAGTCAGGGCTTGACAGTCTAAAAACGGGGTCCAAAGGGAGTTTTTGTAGGACCCCAATTATGTACAGTAGGACTTTACTATCTATGGACCATTCTACTACTGTATGCATCTTACTCTGCTGTCTCCAAATATCTGCATCCCCCCCCCCTCTTCCAAGGGATACCATGGCAATTAACATTCCGGAGCTCAGGAGTTTTTGAAGCTAAATAACATCTACACTGAGCTAAAGAAGATTCCAAAACTTCTAAACTGAGATTAATGATGAGTTTGTTTAAGTGTAAATGTTAAATGATATTTATTCTCCTGTTGAGAAATTCAGGAGAAGTACGATAGTTAGATATAAATATTATTGTTATTGTGCCCCCTTCATTGGCTTGAGGTCTTCCTCTGCTCAGTGTATATGATGGGGCAAAAAAAAACAAAAAACAACAAATTTAAACAATTTGTTGGCAGCAAATAAGAATTTCAGAGATAAGTTGTCTATACACGCACAGATTAGTCATGCAATCTGGATTTTTACTGAACTGTACAGTTATTTGTTCATGTAAAGTTTCTTAATAACGTCGATATGAGTAGTCAAGCTGTTTTCAGATTCTTCTCCAGAAATAAAGACTTTAATGTTAATGTCTGGGGCAGCTCAGTAATTCAGGTGCAGCCTCTAAACTGATACAATTTTGCAACATTTAGTTGATCCATTTCTCAGCAGCATCTCTGGAGTATTAGCAACTATTGTATCACTTTTAACTTTAATGAAACCCATGGATTCTGCTCAGCAGGGACAAAGAAATGTATCAACTTACTGTATCAATTTAAAACAGTGTAGAGGGTCGGCGACCCCCCTACCCGAGCTGCTTTACACTTCAATATTAGAAAAACAGCCACACATAGAAAATAGAAAGTTATTGGAAAAGGATTTTTTTTTTTTAAAGAACTGTCTGAAATCAACTGAACTGAAAAAAGTGTTGGAAGGTGACTAACCCCTTTAACATGGGTTGTGCCCCAACATTAGCGGGGCCACTTGGGGGGGGGGGGGGAGAATATACATACTTAATACAGTATAACAATCATTTCAGTAGACATTTTCATAGGGGTTGCTGAACCTTGGAGTTTAGCTGCCATAGACTCAAAGATCTGCTTGTTTGGCGACATCACAAACGAGCGGATCCTTTCCCAATATGCCACTAACAGCAGGGCGATATCAGGGGTAATCCGAACGTTTGGTCATATCAAACAATCAGATTTCGATGACGCCAAGGGGCTCTGATAGGTCAGTTGGAAGAAAATCTAACCTTCCCAATCGATATCTGGCTAAAATATTGATTGGGAAGGCTTGATTTATACTATTATACTATATTTATAAGACCAATTGGAAGCCCCCATACATGGGCAGATAAACTGTTAAATTGGTCTAGATGGGCCCCAAACTGGCTTGCATTGTTAGGGGCCCCTCTTTCCTAAACCTTTTCCTAGGCCCACTCCCACAGAGTGACATATGGCTTATTCCAGAGAATAAATAAAAGAGTAACTCAAGTCTTTAGCTTTTTCCAGAATGTGTACTCAGTTTTGGATTTATGCCCCACCCAATGGCAGATTGGGGGCATGGTGTAAATTGTCCCTAATTTCAGCGTTAGCAGATAGAAGCCCCTGCCACTAACCCTCAAGTCTGCCCTCTTGTGCAGAACTACAATAACCCTACACTGAAGTAGTGTGACCCTTACAGGCTAAGAAGCTGGTCTGTACAAAGAAATGGAAATATTTGTACTTCATGAATAAACATTAAAGTAACAATAAAAACAAAAACTACTTTTATTTTTAATTTAAGGAGGAAGCCCTTAGATATTTTTTTTCCAAATTTGAGGAGAAAAATGATTCTTCTGTTAAACCCAGTATTTTATATAAGGAGTGAGGTGTCAACCCTAATCGAAAATGTTTATTGGGTGTAGATGAATGGGCAGACATAATGAATGGACAAATAAACATCTATATTAAGGACACGACAATGGAAAATGTAGTTTTTCAGTGAACAAACTCAAGCGCTTCAGTCTGACCTCCCTTTAATTGAGTGTCAATTTACAGCACAACCCACATAAAAGAGATTTAGTTGCCCGTAATGGCTCAAAAGGCTTCACATTACATTTCGGGTATTACATTGCATTACTATACCATTAAATAAAAGAAACATACCTATATTTATATGTAACAAGCATGAGTGCCACAGCTGAGCATGGAAGGGACACATGGAGAACTTTAATTCCATGACTCATTAGTGCTGCCTAATTAAAGCTTTCTATAACTTCACCTCATGTAGTTTCAGGCAGAAGTGAAGATTGAGTAACATTGATTTAGTTGGCATACCTATGGCTGCAAGAGAAGGAGGGCCGGGCCAGTACTCTGTCTCAATCTTTGGGACCTCGTTGGGTGCCGGTGCGTGAGCGGCCGGGAACTTGGAGGACTTGATGATATCCTCGGACTCGCTGTTCTGTGCTGCCAAAGCAGCTGCATCTAGATGGGATTAGGGTTCTCTTTATAAATTGCAATGCAGGAGCAAAAGGGTTAAATGGTGCCCTCCCGTGTCGTCAATTCATGAGTACCAGGAAAGTGTCAGACAGTAGAAAAGGCATGTTCCATCAGTACACTGTATAACATGATGGTGCCCTTTATTGTGTCTATAAAACACCGCATTTATCATATTTATACCGAGGGATAGAAGTTGCCATATTGCATCCCCACGTTCAGTATAAACGGATAGCTTATAAACAGAAAATCAGCAAAGCCCTTACAACTGACTCTTTAAAGGGATCCTGTCATGGGAAAACATTTTTTTTCAAAATTCATCAGTTAATAGTGCTGTTCCAGAAGAATTCTACATTGAAATCCATTTCTCAAAAGAGCAAACAGATTTATTTTATATTTCATTTTGAAATCTGACATGGGGCTAGACATATTGTCAATTTCCCAGCTGCCCCAAGTCATGTGACTTGTGCTCTGATAAACTTCAATCACTCTTTACTGCTGTACTGCAAGTTGGAGTGAAATCACCCCCTCCCTTTCCCCCACCCAGCAGCCTAACAACAGAACAATGGGAAGGTAACCAGATAACAGCTCCCTAACACAAGATAACAGTTGCCTGGTAGATCTAAGAACAACACTCAATAGTAAAACCCATGTCCCACTGCGTACTATTCAGTTACATTGAGAAGGAAAAACAACAGCCTGCCAGAAAGCAGTTCCCTCCTAAAGTGCTGGCACAAGTCACATGACTGGGGCAGCTGGGAAATTGACAAAATGGCTAGCCCCATGTCAGATTTCAAAACTGAATATATAAAAATCTGTTTGCTCTTTTGAGAAATGGATTTCAGTGCAGATGTCTATTGGAGCAGCACTATTAACTGATGCATTAAAAAAAAACATGTTTTCCCATGACAGTTTCCCTTTAAGTGAAAGTAAATGGAAATCAGCTCCTATGTCCATTCCCCTCCGATTCCAAACCCAAAACAGCTGCACTCAATATAAAGGCAGGAGCTGGCTAAAGAAATAAGCTCACAGTTGAGAAATGTGCTTATGTATGGCATTAATTATTACTTGCACAGAGAAAGTGGGGAAAAGCTGCTCCAACCAATTACACGAGCCCTCTCCCACGTACTGAGCATGTGCTTTATGCGAGGCGTGGTTGTGCATTTAGTAAGGGCCCACATTGCAGACGACATGGCAGCCCCACAAATATTCATATTGTCTCCCAGGAAAAGCTGTTTCTGATTCTGGGATAACATTCCACTGCTGCCTATGGGAAGAGAACTGCTCAGTAGGCCATTTAAAAATGATTTTTTTTGTCTTTCTTGACTGTTTTAGGGATTAATTACCAATATGTCAATGACATGCTGTGTAGAATATTTAGCATCGCATTACAGCTTACACAGTCTAAAAGCTATTCATAGATCTCTAAATATATTAATTACTGGGAATGCAGAATATAAAGCCAATTATTTGTGCATTCATTAACAAATAAACCAGAAAAGCTGGTATTTGTTAACATTTTATAAGTTCGGGAGATATTAATGGGTGATTCATTGGATATTTTACCATTATATTTATGGGAGAAGGAAAGGCTGGAGGCACTTGCGGGTGCCAAACATTTGAAAATGAGTTTCCCTCATCAGCATAGGAAGGGGTTCTTTACTGTAAGGACAGTCAGGTTATGGGATTCCCTACCAAGAGAGGGGAATGAGTGATTCATTGGTGGAGAGGAAAGGAGATCTCACCATCAGCATAGGAAGGGGTTCTTTACTGTAAGGACAGTCAGGTTATGGGATTCCCTACCAAGAGAGCGGGAATGAGTGATTCATTGATGGGGAAGAAGGGAGATTTCATCATCATCATCATCAGGAGCAGCGGCAAAGGAAAGGTTTCTTTTAGGGATGCACTGAATCCACTAGTATGGGCTTACCTATTTTGGTTGGGGTATATATATATATACTATGCGTTGCATATCTTCAGATCACGTTGTTAGGGAAGGCTAAACGGGTGTATATTTTTGTTAACCCAACTTAATATGTTACTTTGATCAAATTGAAATAAAACAGATATCGCTTATTCCTATACAGAGAATGGAGATTGTAAGCTCCTAGACACAGAAAAGTCGCCATCAGTAAATCCTGTACAACATGGAACATTCTGTTATTTGCTTATTTTTTTTTTTAGAAACAATTCAAATAGATAATTCTTTTCATGACACGGGCACTTCCTGGCACACATGGATGGACTCAATGTGTCATGTTAGCCATAGAGATGCTGGTTAGTGGTTGGCATGCATCGGTGCCACAAGCACAGCACAATGGCAGCTCTTGGTCAGGGAAAGCCAACGCATGCCCCTCCAGCTTCTGGGCTACAGCTCCCACATTGCTCGTGGTTGCTGAATTTTATCAATAGCAGGAAGGTCACGGCTAGGGTTGCCACTTTTGGTAAATTTTTTTACCGGCAGGCGGGGGGCGGGGCTACAAAGGGGCGGAGAGTGACATCAAAGGGGCGGGTCATGGGCGGAGCCACATCCTACGATCGGCTGAAGACTGCGAGAAAGGTAAGTTTTAACTTGAACTAAGGCAGGGTAAGGGCCTTTTTAAAGTGGCGTTACAAATTTACCGGCAGCTACATTGCCGGTAAATTTGTAATACCGGCCCCGGCCTTTGCTGGTATTTTATACCGGCTGGGTGGCAACCCTAGTCACGGCTCCCTGTATCATAGCAACAGAAATGAGGAAAGGCATCAAGCAGAACTATAACAATAAATGAAAGGTACAGGAAGTTGACTAGTCAGGAGGAAGCAAGGTTGGTACATGCGCAGATACATGTGTGGGTATATCAATGCTTACAATGAGCATTAAGCTGACTTTCATTCCCATTCTATCCCCTCGTGATCACTTCCATATATATTTCACCCTCAAAATGTAGGAGTGGAAGGAACCAATGTTAAAACTTTGGGAAAATATATTTTAAGCTCAATAGTGCCCCCTAATGGTGATCTCTATGAAGTGTACATGAGAATGATGTGAGCTAAGAATTCAGCAGCCGGAAATGGCCCTACAACTAAGTTCACAAAGGAATTCCAAGCTCCTTCAAACGTGCTGTAGGGTTACTGCAAGAGGAGATTGAGAGGTACTTACTGAGAGAGGATTGGACCAGGTCATGAGTTATATGTTCACATGTTAAGGGGAGGACACAGAACAAGCCATGAAACAAAATAAAACAAGACAAGGTTACAGGGAAATGAAATGAAACACAATGCATTCAACAGTTAGATGAGGAACAGAAAACTCTGTATCCCATCATGTTAGGCTGTTGCAGAAGTATCAATTGTGGTTCTGTTCTCGTATTTAAAGGGGTGGTTCACCTTCAAGGTAACTTTTAGTATATTGTAGAAGGGCCAATTCTAAGAAACTTTTCAATTGGTCTTCATTATTTATTTTTCATAGTTTTTTAATGATTTGCAATTTTCTTCTGTTTCTTTGCAGCTTTCAAATGGGGGTCACTGACCCCATCTAATAACAAATGCTCTGTAAGGCTACAAATGTATTGTTATTGCTACTTTTTATTACTTATCATTCTATTCAGTCCCTCTCCTATTCATATTCCAGTCTCTTATTCAAATCAATGCAGAGTTGCTAGGGGAATTTGTACCCTAGAAACCAAATTGCTGACACTGCAAACTAGAGAGCCGCTGAATAAAAAGCTAAATAACTATTAAACCATAAAGAATAAAAAATGAAAACCAATTGCAAATTGTCTCAGAATATCACTCTCTACATTATACTAAAAGTTAACTCAAAGGTGAACAACCCCTTTAACTTACGCATCCTTCTATGGGGGCATAAACCCCTCAGCATTAAAAGCTAACTGCTATCATAATAAATAAACAACTGGTGACCAAAAGATAAGATACACAGGACCTTGACCTTACAAAGAATAGAGATATTTTCTAAGCACAAGGAAACATAATGAGTCAGTGATACATAATAGTATGGATGTTTTAAAGGGAACAGAATTTTATTCTGTCTACATTTTACTTTAACTGCAGTTTGCCTTGTTCTACCAATGATGGAAACGACACAGAGATGTGCCACCACACCCAATAGCATTTTAGAAAAAAAAACCAAAAGCTGGAATCCCTATGAGTAAAAGGCAAGGAATTTAAAGGATCATGAATTAAGGCCAAGCTAAGTTCGGTCTATTGTCAAATCCCCAGCAGTGCAGAATGGCTTTACCGTATTGCTTGTAGATTGGAGGCTTCCTGTAAATGTTAATGCCTTGATCTGTGGGATTGAAAGAAGAAAAGCCGTTAGTAGTAAATCATATGGCTAAACAGAGGGAGAAGACACAGAGACTGTAACACGAGAGAAAGACAAAACAGATACATTTGAGTTAAGGAGCACACATGGGTAGCAATATAGGAAAGAGATTGGGAGACATAATCTGTTACACAGAATGAGTACAGATATAAGGATGAGTAGAGACATACATAATGTAACATAGGAAACAAAGTAGAGAGATAAGGCTGAGAACACCCTAGCATTAATATACATTGTATCATGGAAAAGAGAAGAGAGAGAGAGTAGGAGATAAGGATGACAGGATGAGTAGTGATCATTTTTGACTATATACATTGTAACGTCAGTCAGAAAGCCCTGTACACTGCCTGTACACTAGTACATTGAGACACTAATAGGGAAAGAGAAGAGAGAGAGATTTAGTAGGTCCAGGATACAGAGATTGTAACATGGGGAGGATACAAGAGAGATAAGTATCAGGAGAGGAGAACTCTAGATTACAGATATAGAGATATGGGAAAAGAGAAGAAAGAGAGAAATGAGGGTGAATACAGCAGCTCTGTAGCATATAGAGAAGCATATAGAGAAGAAGAAACATGCATCTGAATGATTGTGGGAATGGACATCTCACCACAGACAGTGACAATCATAACACAAAGGCTGATTTTATGCAGAAGAGACAATGAAATGTATATGGACTCTGGAAACATGAAATATACAGCAATGATTTTCTGCCTAAAACATGATATTGCTCAGCTGCGCAGTTATTAATACTAACACCAAGACAATAGCCATTCCCAATAAAAGTTATTGCTAAGGTCAACTTTCCATTTGATATGATAAGTAGGTGATAAGTGATACGATAAGTTTTCTGGGGCCTTTTCAACCGGACAAAGAAAAAAATGTAATAATGAAATAAAAAGAAAGTTTAGCGTCAGTAGTTTTGTCTGATGAAAATAAAGCAACTCATACAGTGGAAGAACAGCTCATTGGCCAGGTCACCAAATGAGTGGATATTTAGCAGCCCGGATTTGGGTGATCCAATTGCTTAGACATTGGGGGGCCGGGGGGCTACGAAGGTTCATTGGAAGAGAGTTGCATCCATGGCCTTCCCACAGCGGGACTTTCCCTTCATCAGTAGCGTTGGGTACTAAAGCCTACCCTTAATCTCTTGCAAGAAAATGTAATGATATGAAACCAGCCCAGAAAAGAAAATGGCATGGTAGTTTATATTTTCCCTTTATTAATTCAATACTAACAGGAAGCATTCCAATATAATTAATATAATCATAATATAAAAATGGCTAGAGATATAAAAAAAAAATAAATGAGAGATTTTTAGAACGAATGATTACAATACATTTTTATGCCTTTTTTAAAGGGAAACTGTCATGGGAAAACATGTTTTTTTTTAAATGCATCAGTTAATGCTGTTAGTGCTGCTCCAGTAGACTTCTGCACTGAAATCCATTTCTCAAAAGAGCAAACAGAATTTTTCATATTCAGTTTTGAAATCTGACATGGGGCTAGACATTTTGTCAATTTCCCAGCTGCCCCAGTCATGTGACTTGTGCCAGCACTTTAGGAGGGAACTGCTTTCTGGCAGGCTGTTGTTTTTCCTTCTCAATGTAACTGAATAGTACACAGTGGGACATGGGTTTTACTATTGAGTGTTGTTCTTAGATCTACCAGGCAGCGGTTATCTTGTGTTAGGGAGCTGTTATCTGGTTACCTTCCCATTGTTCTGTTGTTAGGCTGCTGGGTGGGAGAAAGGGAGGGGGTGATATCACTCTAACTTGCAATACAGCAGTGAAAAGTGACTGAAGTTTATCACAACATGACTTGGGGCAGCTGGGAAATTGACAATATGTCTAGCCCCATGTCAGATATCAAAATGAAATATAAAAAAATCTGTTTGCTCTTTTGAAAATTTTTTATCCCCCATGACAGGATCCCTTTAAGAAGCTCCTATAAAACTGGGTGTCACCAAGTGAAAGCCCTGTCCCCCCCCCCTAAAACCACCATCAACACTGCAGTGATCACTTGGCTCCTCCTAAGCATGTCACACTATTATAGAGTGTGGGGAGAATGTGCCCCCACTGAAACGGACACGGTCTTTTGAAGATGAATGTGAATTGACTGCAAAGTATTTTACTTGTATCGTCCAGTGATACAAATTAGCATTAGTTATGGGGTTTTGTATGAACAAGCAGAGCAAATGAGTACAACAATATATAGCTCTATATTTTGCAATACAGAGATAAGAAGTGGTGCCTTTCCCCAGTTATCACAAGCGAAGTGTGATGATTTTATTATTAGACGGCAAAAAACTTTGCTTTGAATATACTTTATTTCAATTCTTCTGGTTTTAAATTCCTTGTCTCACAAATCCTTAACATAAAACTATATCCCCAAAATGAATTGTTAAGCAACAGATAGTTTATATCAAATTAAGTGGCATACTGAAGAATCTCAGTATATTTACTGTATGTATTTAAGTAAATATTGTTCTTTTAAATCTCTTGCCTTGAACCCCCATTTCATGATGGTCTGTGTGCTGCCTCAGAGAT
>CM044443.1:3218251-3230116 GCA_024363595.1 Xenopus borealis
GGGGCCCGGGTGCCAATCCTGCACCAGGGCCCACCAGTGAGTAGTTACGCCACTGCCCATTACATGGGCAGATAAGCTCCTGAATTGGTCTAAAGGACTGATCAGTATTGGCCACCTTTACAAGCAGGGAGCCAGTCTAATCTGAGAAGGCTAGCCATGGTATTTAACATGCACAGAGGTCCAAACAGCCCCCGCCAGCCCAATAAATAGTGACTGTCTATGGTATCTTACATCAGCCCCTCTCTATGGTGAAAGTACAGGTGCCCTGACTGGTTTGGTGCCACCCACATTATTTGTCTTAGGGGTGCAATCTCTCTTGCTCTGAACTGGTTTGAAAAGCAGATTTGGATGCCATTCTACTGATAACTTTCATTTGATTCACACCACAGATGGTTGGCCCACAGTTAGATTGACTTTAAGTCTGACCAAGGCCTAAGATACCTGTAAGGGCAACTATCCTGGGTGCAGGGACTAGGGCACAAGTGCAACTAGACAATGTGAATCACCAGCCAGACAAGGTGAGACAATGAACACAGAACAGATCACGGGTCAACACTGTATGTTGGGAAAGGACACGGAGACAGACAGGCACCAGCTCCTACCTGGAAGGTGGAAATGTTTAGGGGCCTGAGCGTATGTTGGAGTGAGAGGGCGACTGTCTGGTCGATTAGGGATTGGGGAATTCCTGCCGCTGTTTGGCTCATTGCCTCCAATGAAAAGAATGAATCCAAATGAAAAGAGTAAAAGAAAAGCCAGAATGAAGCAGAAAAGGGACAGTAACAGAATCATAAATTAACCAGAAAAGATAGAATATCATAGAAACACCCAATAGATGGCAACGTAGAGCAACATTCAGAAACAGTATATTCCATTGATTAGAGGCAATCATTTCATAACTCCACGGGCAGATGTACTCCTCCATGCAGATTTGAGTCAAAATTGGGTTTTTCACTGTATGAATATTTATTCCTGTGTCTAAAAAGTCAAGTTGAGTGGGAGAATGTTTTCATATTTAAATTTTTAAAAGCTGTATTCTAAAGGTTTTTACTTTTACAATATTCCAGCATCCATATTCCGACCAAAACTTCCACTGCTTCAGTTTAAGACTTCTTTTCCCAACCCCTGTAAGCTGCCATCAGACTGGTCTAGTCCTGTCCACTGCTTGAGTCACAGACTGTCTGCCCCACCCCTTTAGAAGCTGCCAAATATTATAGTCCCACCCACTACCTGAGTCACAGACTTCCTGCACCACCCCCTCTGAGTTGCCATCTATGATTGTCCCACTCAATGCTTGAGTCAGACTCCCTGGCCCACCCCTTGTAAACTGCCATAATGTTCTAATCCCACCCACTGCTTGAGTCACAGACTCCCTGCCAGATGCCATCAAATGTTCTTGCCCTCCCACTGCCTAAGTTAGACTCACTGTCCCACCCCCTGGTGGAATTGTGAGCAACGTATACAATGATAGTGAATTCTGCCACATTTGCTGTAGTTTTGGCCACAGGGTATAATGGTTTTCACCAGCAAAGAGAGGGAAATTGAATAAACACCTAAGAAATTAAAGGACAGCCTCCAGGTTTTATAATTGGCGCTGAAGGGAAAAACCCTCAAGATATAAGGCTTTTTAATGTGAAATTTAATCGATTCCAGAAATAAGGTGAATATGTGAATATAGATGTGGCTGAGGATAATGGGGGTGTGCGTAATCTGGGGGTTGTGTGTTATCAGCACCAACTAAATCTCATATCAATCTCTGTGAGGGGAGTCTGATTTGGGAGTTAGGGGTACACATGCAAGGGAGGGTGCAATAGGACACAGCACAAATAAAATCAGAATCAAGCATCATCCCATAGAGACACATTATTCAACTGTACGTAGTGCTATCAAGGAGCACCCCAATGGCAAGATGGAATATGCCTTGCTATCCTTTTAATACCCAACAAATGTCTGGAATATGAAATATTAGTATTTATTTGCCCATCAAATTCCATGCTGTGTTTAAAAGGGAAGGGGTAGATCTATGAGTCATAAGTCAGCTGACCTTCTATTACTATTTTTATTGGATCCACAGAGCCCACTACATTTCAATTAGAAATAGCAGAAATACAGACAAGAAATACACACTACGTTGGGTATATTAAGCGGGTTATTTATCAAAATCCGAATTTATCTCATTATTTTTGGAAATATACTCTGACCAAATCCGCATGGGTTATTTCCCCTTCATCATCAATACATTTTACAGAAAAATTCAAAAACACTTGTGAAAATCATATGACAATTCAAATTGTATGAATTTTTCAGATTTTCCGGGCCTCAAAATCTGATTTTTTCAGATTTTTGCCCAAAAATCTTTGGATTATTGCACGAAGCCCAGAGCATATCACCATATCTTCGGAACTTCTCCCATTGACTTATATACAAAATCGGCAGGTCTGAGATTCTGACTTTTTCCATCCTTGGGGTATAATAAATCCTGTATCACTAAAGATTTGGATTTTATAGTTAAAAATTTAGAATGTTTCGAGTTTTTGGCATAAGGACTTTAGCAAATAACCCTCTCAGAGTCGAGTTCATAAATATAGAAGGGAAGGCTGGTATTATGTGTCCATTGGAAGCACAAGGAGACCAAAGCAAATAAGGTTAGTGGGGAATTTTCTATGATAAAAAATGTCAGCAAATGCAAGAAAGTGATTTATGCTTCTATTACTGCACTGTTTGCACCTATTAGCTCAGTGGTGGAGGACATTTGTAAGGCAAATAATAATTATAATAATAATGTATTTTTCCCCATCATCTTCTATACACCCTGTAAATGTTCTAAAACTGTGATTGGCTTAATCCCTGAGCCTTGAAATGATCAGAAGCTGTTATTGGCTGCAGTGAACATTCTTATGCTCTAATTGGCTAAATGGATTTTCTAGCACTGCCTCTTTGTATATGAGGATACATATTTACAACAATCAATTACAACTGGGGTTCATTCCTCAATGACATTTATTTAATATAGTGTGTTACATTAAAAGCTTGTAAAACACACAAGAACAGACACATGAACCCACCACCTATGACTGATAAAAAGAACATGGAAAGGGGCCAGTGGAAGTGATAGACCATTGATACAAAGCTGACAAGACTGGTGACTGGTGTATTTGAGTGAAAACAATGAAAATGCAGTATTTCAGAGTAGATTTACGTTATTCACAAGTAACATTAGTGTTAACCATTAGAAATCATTGTAAAATCACGCGGCATAACAGAGAGTAGAGATGTGCAAATCTTTATTTTTGACCCATTTCTGTTTGTCCAATCCCCAGTCTGAAGCCACAGTTGTGCATGTCTTCTGTGTAGGGTTCTGATTATGTCTGTGTGTGTATATGTATGTGGGGGTCAGGCTGATTTCTGTGGAATTGAATATGATTTTGTCTTAAAAAACCACAAACAATTCTGATTTACGGAGAACAGCAAATTTAATTGTTATTGTTAACTGTATGTATACTAGTACCTATAATGTGCGTGTATATATCAGTACCATACATTGTGTCTATATATTATACACTTACTGTCTGTGTGTATATGATATGGGGGTGACACTGTATATTATACACTTACTGTCTGTGTGTATATGATATGGGGGTGACACTATATATTATACACTTACTGTCTGTGTGTATATGATATGTGGGTGACACTATATATTATACACTTACTGTCTGTTTCTATATATAATAGAGTTACTGTCTGTGTCTATATATAATATAGTTACTGTCTGTGTGTATATATGATATGTGATCCTCACAAAGACCTGCACAGCAGACTGCAGCAACATTTATGATTGTTATGGATATTGCCTGTTGATTTGCACATCATCAGAAGACAAACATGCTATTCCTTCAACACGTCAAAACAAAGGCGCCAGTGATTCCGAAGTGAACGGACACCAAACTGGAAGCATGCGTAGAGAAAGGCACCAGGGGGTTGCCCAGTGGGTATTTAATTTATTAGCTTCTGTGGCAAGAAGGTAATAATTCCACTAGTGTTGGGCGGTTACCTGGCCCGGCCTGTCTCCTTACCTTTCACATGTAAGATCGAGTGGTGTCGGAATGGGGAGTTGGGACGGGAGTCGCTGAGGGTGGAGCTGAAACTGCTGGTGCGCATGTAAGGCAATCGCTGCCCACCAGTACGCAACAGCTCTGAGAAGGGACGAGACACAGACAGAGGAACGAGGAGGCAGAACACCAACAACGGAAAGACAGAGGGAGGGAAACAAACAAAAATAGCAGAAAATAAGAAAAAAGATCAAGGAGGAAATAGAGGGTCTCTAGTATTAAAGGGTAAAATAAAGGAGAATCAGTTAGAGGAGCTAAAATAGAGGATGGAAAAAAATAATTGATGGGGGGAGTTTAGGGAGTGTAGGGAGACCCCACAAAATAAGATTGCAGGGAGTCACAGGGGACCAAGGTGATATGTTCTGCTGCTTATCTACTTCTGAAAGTCAATGACTGTCTTGTCTGTGCCTCATTATCTGCCTCTGAGTTAATGGTTGTCTGGCCTGTGTCACTTTAGTTCTCTGAATGACCTCCAAGTCTGTGTTATCTGTATTTTTTTAACTGAAATGACCCTTGCAGGTACCAGTACACTTACAATGATGTATCTGATATGTTCCCCTCCAAGTACTCTGTGCTCCCTTATTATTATGAATCCATAGACCAATGGAAGAGCAGGCAGTAGGATATGTCATTTTAGATAATCGAGACAGCTAGTGACACTAATTACTTATAATAGTGTATAAATAATATTGTTCTGTCTCTTTGTGCACAAATAAATGAAATATTCCCTATGGGAGGGGCACTAATAAATCAATGGTATCTTTCTGTATGTTTAAAGAATGTAATGGGCACAGACACACATACAGAGGTTGAAAAGCTCCCAGGGATATCTCCTAAGGCTTTGTGCTACACCATCATGGCGCTACATAAAGACAGAATTTAAAGTGCTTTTCTTCATTAAAACCAAGGGTATGGTATGTGTAACAAGGCTAAGACTTGATTTTCCCTTTAGTTTCCCTTTAGTTCACAGTAAGATTTGGGCCCTTACCAGGTCTGTGGAAATGCTGCGGGGAGCGAGAGATAGTGGGGGTGTAGTTATGGCGACTGTACACTGGAGAATTGATGGAGCCCTGGCTAGTCGACCTCTGCATCACCCGGCCATCTTGGTAACCCTGAAAGAGAGAGGATGGGTTACCCAAATGCAAGTTTCATTGCATATTATTTCATAGCACATTTGGCTGGCAGGCAAAGCATCCCACAAATAACCTAAAATAAAGGGTTTCTGTCATGATTTTTATGATGTAGTTTTTATTTCTAAATTACACTGAAATAATTCACACTACAATTTCATTCCTGAACCAGCAAGTGTATTTAGTTGTTGTGTAGGTGCATCTCAGGTCATTTTGCCTGGTCATGTGCTTTCAGAAAGAGCCAGCACTTTATAATGGAACTGCTTTCTGGCAGGCTGTTGTTTCTCCTACTCAATGTAACTGAATGTGTCTCAGTGGGGCCTGAATTTTACTATTGCTGTTCTTATATCTACCAGGCAGCTGTTAATTTGTGTTAGGCAGCGGTTATCTGGTTACCTTCCCATTGTTCTGTTGGGTATGATATCACTCCAATTTGCAGTACAGCAGTAATGAGTGATTGAAGTTTATCAGAGCACAAGTCACATGACTCGGGGCAGCTGGGAAACTAACAATATGTCTAGCCTCGTGTCAGATTTCAAAATTAAATATAAAAAAATCTGTTTGCTCTATTGAGAAATGGATTTCAGTGCGGCATTCTGCTGGAGCAGCACTATTAACTTATGTGTTTTGAAAAAACAAAACAAAACATTTTTTTCCAATGTCAATATCCCTTTAAAGTCAATGTTTCCCTGAGTAACACCGGTCTCATAAGGGACAGGGACTTAGAACTGGATTTATATAATGGGGACCGCAAAAAGATAGGGCCACTATCTCAGGAAGAGATATGACTTAAATCATAAATGTCCAACCTACTGCCTTCTAGCTGGTGCTGAATTATGACCAACAGCATCCCACTGTTTAACAAAAGCTGAAGGGACATCCCTGATATATTGAAAAAGAAATCTATTTTTACCCTGTGTGATTTTAGCTACATTGTCTCCAAGGGGCTGGAGGTATAAGTAGAACTGCATGGAGGCATCAGCTGGTGTCTAGCATATAATATGCATCTTTACATTAACTAAAGGGCAGCACTTACCTCCATAGAGGGTGTTGGGGACACGGTCCTGGGTGACTGCAAAACAAAATGACAGGACTCGTATCAGTAACAAAGACAATGCTTGCGTCCAATTCACTGTAAACTGAATTAGGAATATGTTGACGTGGTTAAAAAAAGGAGTAATTTGTTAGAACCATTAGTTAGTCATAACCAGCAGTGCAGAGATTAGGGTTAGACAGATATAGATTGCAAGAGAAAATGGCACGCCTACATCATTATAAAAACCCTGTGATGTTCTTATTCTCCGACGACCTTTGGGTTGGTGTAGCCTGTAAATATTCTAAAGCTCTGATTGGCTACAATTTTATTTAGCCCTGTGAAAGTCTTAAAGCTCTCTGATTGGTTACGTGAGGATCTAAGTGCATGGGTGCGATGCTCTGTGGCTTTCACACCATGTCAGGGAACCAGTAAGGAAAACCTGTTTCCCCAGTTTGTAACAGGAACAGTTGCAAAATGCCCGTGTCTGCAGCCGCACGGGATTTGTATTAGGCATCTGTAATTTTCCACCTTTCATACGATTAATCAGGTTTGTCTAAAACAGAGAATTAAAACTCAATCCACCCGCGCAAATGAGTCACCGGGCATTTCAAGCCTGGACTGGCAATCTGGTAATTCTGGCAAATGCCAGAGGGAACGTGTAAATTGCCTGTAAGACTAGTCTGTGCACAAGAACTGCCAGGGTCTATGTTAATTCTCAAATCAATTACAGTCTCAAAACTGTACTGATAAAGTGGTGGTTCACCTTTCAGTTAACTTTTAGTGTGTTGTAGAATGGCTACTGGTTAATTTAAAGATGAACTACCCCTTTAGTGAACACTAGATGGCACTGTATCAACATTTTAATACTAAACTCTCTCTAT
This sequence comes from Xenopus borealis, assembly GCA_024363595.1. Taxonomy (NCBI): domain Eukaryota; kingdom Metazoa; phylum Chordata; class Amphibia; order Anura; family Pipidae; genus Xenopus; species Xenopus borealis. The sequence continues at coordinate 3,225,408 of CM044443.1, forward strand.
AGCAGTGGTTCTCAACCTTCCTAATGCTCAGACCCTTTAATACAGTTCCTCATGTTGTGGTGACCCCCAACCATAAAATATAAAAATATTTTCGTTGCCGGCCCAGAGCGGATTGTTAGGAAAGTACAGGAGACAGTGTGGCTACATAAAGGTTTGTTTTCCGTGCGCAGAGCAGCAAAATATTTTTGCCACACCCCAAATTACCATGTTAATTTTACAAATTTTAAATGGGCAGGGAGAACTGTATATCAGTCCCTACTAAGGGGATATAGAAAGTTGTAGTGCAACTGGCTTCCCTACACAGGTTACTGAACTACAACTCCCAGCACCAACACCCGGAGAGCTACAACCTTGCCCCAGGGCTAGTGGGGAGAGAGATGAACCTGCTCCTGGAACCCCTTAAAGGAATTGTTCAGTATAAAAATTAAAATTGGTAAATAGATAGGCAGTGCAAAATAAAAAATGTTTCTAATATAGTTGGTTAGCCAAAAATGTAATGTATAAAGGCTGTGCAAAATAAAAAATGTTTCCAATATAGTTAGTCAGGGAAAAATGCAAACTATAAAGGCTGGAGTGACTGGATGTCTAATATAATAGCCAGAATCCAACTTCCTGCTTTTCAGCTCTCTTGTTTTCCACTGACTGGTTACCCTGGTGACCAGGCAGTAACCAATCAGTGACTTGAGGGAGGGCCACATGGGTCATAACTGTTGCTTTTGAATGTGAGCTGAATGCTGAGGATCAATGGCAAACTCACTGAACAGTTATGTCCCATGTGGCCCCCCTTATAGTCACTGACTAACTCAAAGTTAAAGAGCTGAAAATCAGGAAGTTGGATTCTGGCTATTATATAGACATCCAGTCACTCCAGCCTTTATAGTTTGCATTTTTCCCTGACTAACTATATTGGAAACATTTTTTATTTTGCACAGCCTATCTATCCAGTTTTTATTTTTACACTGAACTGTTCCTTTAAGGGACCCCTGTGAAAGGGTTGTTCGACCCCAAAAGGGGTCCCGACCCCCAGGTTGAGAACCACTGCTCTATAGACACACAATTTATTTGGATCAGGGTGTCGCTCTCACAGTTTCACAAACATTACAGACTGATTAACTGTGCAATTATAACAGAAGAAAAAGAGTAAAAACTGCTGCATGGATCAATGTTCCACCAGGGCCGATGACCCCAAGAGCAGCAACCTTTGTGCCGGATTGTTCCAAACGTCGATTTTTCCAGCGTCCCTTAGAAATGTCACTGCCAGAGTAGCAATGTACGGAATGCAGATTGTAGCAAGATTATTCAACACTCGTTTCTTATAAAATATGTTAATTTGATTATTTGACAAAGAACAGTGCAGTTGTCCCTGAACAACACTGAGACCAAAACATCTTGTACTGATCCATTAGGTCATGGTTCCCAAACTGGCCTCCCTGGGGGCCTAGAGCTGCAGCAGGATGAGATTTAGAGACAAGGCCTAGTTGCCCCCCTAGATACCCCTGGAAAGGTTAGATTTTGGATAAATGTGTACTGAACGACTAAACCAATGTTTTCTTGCAACAAAGGATTTTATGTCCTTCAGACATATGGTATAAATAGACATAAACAGAGAAGTATAAAAAAGTATACTCTGATACTGTACAGCTTATGGGAGTATTGACTCCTCTCTCTCCTTCTCTGAACACCACTGTCTAAACCTGTCACTTTTTCATACACAATATTGCCAAAGTCTGTCCCTTTCTTTCACCTTGCTCATGCAAGCTCTCATTCTATCCCAACTAGATTACTGTAACCTTCTGGTCTCTATAACTGCCATCTCTCCCCTCTACATTCTGAATTAAACACTGCTGCCTGAATTATCCTTCTCTTCTTCTCTTCTGCTGAAGTCCTTATCATGGCTTTTTAATAAAACAAAAAAATACTTATAAACTCCTTTTCATAATCTTCATTCCTCTGCACCTCACTATATCTCATCTCTTGTTTCTCTATATGTTCCTGGTCGAAAACCTCCGCTCCTCTCAGAGCAACTGCTTGGTTGTACCCCCCCCCCACTATTACTTCTGTTTCTCGTATCAAACCCTTCTCTCTCACTGCTCCTTATATTTGGAATTCCATTCTTAATTTTCTCCAGAGAGAATCCTCTTTTGATGCCTTTAGAACGAAACTCAAAGACTACCTGGATAACACCTGAACTGGGAACTGACACTTATATGACAGTCACATACTGTAACCTACAGCACTTTAATACCCCTTCGAATTGTGTCTGTAGGTTACCCTCCCATTTAGACTGTATATAGGGTGCTTCATCCTTTTGTCTCCTTGACACTGAGCACTTAATATGTAGTGTAATTGTATTTTATATTTATGTGAATTGTATTTCTAATAATGCAATTATTGCTGCTTATTATTGCAGTGACCCCTTGTTTGTTACTACTAATTTATTGTTTTGTTGTACAGTGCTTTGCCCTCAATACTATACAAATAAAAATATACATACATACATAGTAAAGTCAACCAACCAAACCAAAAATCCCGCCGAGGTGTATGAATAAACGTCAAATGATTCTGTGTTATTCTAGAACACTACTTATGACTCTTTAGATTATTTGCATTGGATTTCACAGGTAACGAAGATTCAGGAGGACAGATACTGAGGGAAAGCAAGAGGAAAGCCCAGAAGACACAGAGGGAAGGTATTAGTACAGAGTCTGGAGCAGAACCCATCAGAACTTACTCTCTCTCCACGCACGGATGACCTGTCACTTCTTGGGCTCTGAGGCTGTTAATAAAATCGATTGAATAGTTACAGGGGGGTAACAGAAAGGTGCAGTAAGGACACTCTTGGGGGGCAGATGTACATTATGAATGGCTTCCTCAAGGTAACATGACCCTTATTATATACTTTAGTTTAACAGCTAGTAGAATGCATACTGTATAACCCTATATATATGTATAATATAAATGTATAATAATGTAGGGAAGGGTCAATATTCTAAAGGACATGAGTGACATCACAATTGTTATTGCCAGAGGATGCAAGGTGCCCTCAGTTTGATCACTTCCAATGTATTTCTAGGATGCATGCTCAAGTAACGGGGCAAATCTAGAGGTGGGTTTGGTACCCTTTAAAGGTCACCATATACAGGGAGATCCACTTATTTAGCGATATCACCAAACAAGTGGATCTCTCCCCTATATGCCCACATTGAGGTGGGCGATATTGGGCTGATCCAATCGAGGGGCCTAGTCAGATCATGGGATCGCATACACACAGAGATGCGCCTGCGATCCGACTGGGTTTTTTAACCTGCCCAATTGAGATATGGCCGACTTTGGGCCAGATATCGATCGGACAAGCCCGTCTGATGGCCCCACACACGGGCCAATAAGCTGTCGATTCTGTCTGTCGGCAGCTTTAATCAGCCCGTGTATGGGGGGCCTTAAGTCACATAATTGAATGGGAAAATGCCATTGGGCCTTACCTCTCCCACACTCTGCCGTTCCTCATAAGTGGATGTATAGAAGGGCTCGTAAGTAATGAGATCAGGACGTTCTATGTCATAAATGGCTTTGACTTTGGGAATGGCGGCCAGATCCTTGTAATCCAGAATTTCATTATCTACTTTAGCCTGAAAAGACAAGATGAAGATGGTTGGGTGAGCCATGAAATCTTGCATGAGAGGCAGCTTTATGTATCTATCTGTAAATGAACTGGAAATTTCCCAGATGAGTGTGCTGGTTGATATCAATTAAAGGGACGGCCACGCCTAGGACCAATGAGCAACAAAATGCCATGATTGCAATTGGACTGACTGTTCTTGATCTAGTATTGTGGTAAAGGCTCATTAGCCGAAGGAAAAGCCCATTATACAGACTTTAGTAAGTTCCTTGCACTGGGAGTGAGAGTGGCCTAAATCACTACTGTATGATAAGAGTCCCTCCCTTGTGTATTCCATAGAGAAACCAAGTGCCAGGGTCCCCAAATATCAGGCATATGTTGCATATGCATTATAGGTGTATTTTTACTCCTTATGCTTAAAAATGACCCTAAAAATAAACCCGGCCATAGGACCCCAACAATGTGAGTTCTGAGTTGGGCAGGCTAAGAATGATGGGAGCTGTAGTACTAAATCCAGAGAGGGAACTTTGGCTTTAATAATACTTACACATATGGTGTGTCCCGGAGAGCCTGGAATGCTGGATCCAGGCCTTGAGTAGACGCTTTCACTAGATGATCTTGTAGGCTGAAATAAAGCAAAGTATTGGTAATGAACTGGCTCATTCAACACTATTCCCTATATCTCTGATTTTAGGGGGGCAGTAAGTGGGTTGACAGTGTTTTTTTTATCAGTCTGAGAATCTTCATGGTGCAGATGATCAGTTCATCGTATTCTTAGCGTTCTTTTGCCTCGTGCTCCACAAACACAGAAACTGTCACTTCTGTTTCTCGCAAAGAGACATTACAGAGCCCAGTGCCGGCGCTTTCACTAGAAGGGAACCTTTTGTTCTTTGTGGCTTCTGTGTCGTCCTAATTCCCCAAATTATTATAAGGGTTTAATCAACTACTTTTTACACAGAAAGGAAGACCCTTAGATAAATGCTTGTAGATTTCCAGTTAAGGTTCTGTACCCACACTTTGTCCTCTCTATGGAAAACAATATGGCACCTCCTCCTCCCATATGTATAAATACAAATATACAGAGAAGGAATGT
>CM044443.1:3254689-3275911 GCA_024363595.1 Xenopus borealis
ATATACACACAGACAGTAACTGTATAATATATAGTGTCACCCCCATATCATATACACACACACAGTAACTGTATAATATACAGATACAGTGTCCCCCCTCTTATAAAATATAAGGATATTAGAAGTCACCTCAGAGTTCCATGCCCTGTACAAAAACATTCAATTGTAGGCCTTGTGTTTTTATATGGTCATGAAATTCCTGGGTAGTTTATAATATAATTATATTTTACAAGTGGGGGCACTTTATTCACTATATAAACTAAATGTCACAATGAGACTATTGTTATTCATGTTTCACTCATAGTGACAGCTCATTGCACAATTTGCACCAAAGGGGTGTGACCTGTACAACTTGTTGAGATTTGGGCATTTGTAATTGGGTTTCTGTGCAGTGGCTTTTTGTGCTTGTGTGCATAGAAACTCCTGTGTGTAAGAGCCCTAAGGGACAGAAGGCAGACATGCTCAGGCAGGACAGATGCCCCTGGCTCTGGAGTTTAAAGAGAGCAGTCAGGCCTGATAGACAATCAAGAAGGGATCAATAGGAGGTCAGAACAACTCCTATAAAACTGACAAACTGCCCTTGCCCTGTCCCATGGTCTAGCCCAGGTTACAGATTGCTCTCCAATCATATTACCCTTTGTTAATCCCTTCTCCCTACAACTAGGACAGGAGACACTGCCCATACACACTATGCTCACTAAACACACATAGGGTTGCCACCTTTTCTTGAAAAAAATACCGGCCTTCCTATATATTTAGATTTTTTTCCTATTAATAACATTGGGATCAGCCATCAAAAATACCGGCCAGGCCGGTAAAATACCAGCCAGGTGGCAACCTTACACACACACACAGACACACACACACACTATGCTTACTACACATACACTATGCTTACTACACATACCCTATGCTCACTACACACACACTATCCTTACTACACACACACTATGCTCACTACACACACCCACACACTATCCTTACTACACACACACTATGCTCACTACACACACACACTAAGCTCACTACACACACACACTATGCTCACTACACACACATGCTATATTTACTTAGGGTTGCCACCTGGCCTGTACTTTACTGGCCTGGCCGGTAAAAAAAAGTGGTCGATCATAATGTGGTTAATAGGGATAAAAGATAAATACATAGGAAGGCCGGTATTTTTTTCCATTAAAGGTGGCAACCCTATGCTTACTAAACACACACTATGCTTACTACACACATAAACACTATGCTCACTACACATAATATGCTCACCAGAAACACACACTATGCTCACCACACAAATACGCTATGCTCACTATACACACACTATGCTCACTATACACACACTATGCTCACTAATTACACACAAACTATGCTCTCTACACACTATGCTCACCACACATTATACACACCAACATGCAGTCATGCTGAGCAGTTACGTAATTAGCACCCAATGTCCCCTGACAGTGTAGCGGAGCTACAGGTTCCCTCTTCTATACACACAGGAGACACCTACTATACACAGAGTACAACAAATAAAGCTTTACCTCCCAGCCTGTGTTCCGTGTGGGTTACCCCTGGTTTCTCCCTACATGTGTGAGTTCCCAGTCTGGGAGATGGGAGAGGCTTTACATAGCCCCACTCTTACATAATGATGTGTCCCTAATTACACACAGTCAAGGAAATCCCACAGCAGCTATTGGCTGCCCAGACAAACAAAAACCCACAGCAGAGAGGGAGGAGGGATCTGTAGAATATTCTCATGGCAGGAGCCATAGGAGGATGAGGAGGAGGAGGAGGGGAATAATCCCAGGTAATGAGCTCTGAGACACACCAGACTGCTCCCTCATCCCCAAGGCCTGGGCGTTATGGGCTTCCCTGATCTGACTGCACCATCCTGCGGTGAGTTGTCACAAGTTGGACTACAACTCCCAGCATGCACATGTAAACAACCAGTGAACTATGCATACACAGATAATTATGTGCACAAAAATATGCTATACATATACAAGTATGGGACCTATTATCCAGATGCTCACAAACCTTAATGAAGCTACACATTCATTAAACCCAATCGGCTGGTTTTGCTTCCAATAAGGATTAATTATATCTTAACTGGGATCAAATACAAGGGACTTTTTTTATTATTACGTTGAAAAAGCACATCATTTTTAAAAATCGGAATTGCTTTATTAAACTGGAGACTCTGGGAGAGTCTCCTGTAATTCAGATCTTTCTGGATAACATTTTCCGGATAACAGACGCCATACCTGTACAGATATATGGATCAGAGTTTTCCATTACTTATTGTGAGCCCAGAACATTCCTTCTGTGTACTTTTGTATTCATCTAGGTGGAAGATACTGTTTCCCTTTGATTATACAAAAATACTCTGAATTTGGCCACTGCTCTCATTGTGTTGCAATGTCCCTAAGACACCGGGCAATACTGGGATGTGATGGGCTAAAACAAAGCAGCGTCTCTCCCAAATAACCAGGAGACACATTGTCACGGCATCTGATTTAATGCAAAGAGACAAGAATTAAAGAGGCAGAAAGGATGTGACTGTCGTCTCCCCTAATTCCTGGAGACACCGACGTCAAGCTCAGCAGGTCTGGCCTCATTCTGCACCAGTACATTTAGCTACAGACCAGCAGCCCTACAGAATAAAGTACAATATTCTATACCGCTGTCTTGTGTCAGGCAAAATGCCAGGGGATCACAGTGGATAATTAGGAATGAGGGAGATCAGTTAATTAGGAATCCAAAGTAACTGTCATCAATGTAACTGTCATTGCTAAGGCTAGTGCTGCTCTCATCCTGTTACTTTGTTACTTGTCATATTATTTCTATGACAAAACCACAAATAATACATTTAAAAAACAAGTCATATGAGCCCTTTTCTTGTTGCTAGGGGTAGAGACCCTAGCACTGTGGTAAGAGTTCAAACGCCTGGACACTTCATGTTATCCAGAATGCTCTGGACCAGAGGTTTCCAGATACCAGATTTTTCTGTAATTTGGATCTTCATACCTTCAGTCTACTAGAAAATCAGGTAAACATTAAATAAACCCAATGGGCTTTTTTTTATCTTATTAACATTTGGATAAAATGGAGTCTTTTGGAGCTTTCTGAATAACATGTTTCCGGATAATGGATTCCATACCTGTACTAGAAGAAAAGTCAAATAAATGCACAGGTATGAGATCCTTTATCCAGAAAGCTCAGAATTATAGAAAGGCTGTCTCTCATAGACTCCATTTTATCCAAATAATCCAATTTAAAAAAAAAAAAAGATTTCCTTTTTCTGTGTAATAATAAAACAGTAGGTTGTACTTGATCCCAACTAAGATATAATTAATCCTTATTGGAGGCAAAACCAGCCTATTGGATTTATTTCATGTTTATATGATTTTCTAGTAGACTTAAGGTATGAAGATCCAAATTACAGAAAGAGCTGTTATATAGAAAACCCCAGGTCCCGAGAATTCTGGATGAAAGGTCCCATACTTTTACCAGCAAACATTAAAGAAACAACTACTACAGAGATTTAGATAAGTCATGTGCATAACAAAGTATCACAATTGAGAAGAAAACTGACTCCTCTCTTACATTTATAAAAGAGAACCCTAAGGGTTATGCCGATACTTCTCCTAGCAATCCCTTTATTTGCATCCACCTGCACCCCAAGTCCAGCTAGAATAATTACCCTTTATGCATATACAAATTTCCTAAAATATTTTTAGAAATTGGTAAGGATGCACCAAATCCTACTTTGCAATTAGCCGAACCCCCAAATCCTATGTAAAAGATTTAGCCGAATACCGAAACGAACCCTAATTTATATATGCAAATCAGGGAGGGAAAAGGAGACACAATTTTTTTCATTTCCTTGTTTTGTGACAAAAAGTCAAATGATTTTAAGGATTCAGATTCGGTTCATCCAGGCTCTTTGATTCAGCCAAATCCTGCCGAAAAAGGCAGCCTACTGAACTGAATCCTGGATTCGGTACATCCCTAAAAACTGGTTATCACTTCTGCCTTGAAGCACTAAGGTCCCGTGTTTAAGTTTGGCCAAGTCTCTATCTGCAAGCAGTCTGTCACACTGGGGCTCATTTATCAACACTGGGCAAATTTGCCCATGGGCAGTTACCTATAGCAACCAATCAGTGATTAGCTTTTTAAAGCCAGCTGCAAGTAGATCAATGAAAGCAGCAATTTGATTGGTTGCTACTGGTTACTGCCCATGGGCAAATTTGCCCAGTGTTGATAAATGACCCCCACTTCTTCTGGTGTTTGTGTGGGTTTCCTACAAGGGATGTGCAAAATCCAGGATTTGGATTGGGATTTGGTCTTTTTTGGCTGAATGCAAGTGCCTGGCTGTACCAAATACTGAAACTCACGTCACATAAACAAGGACATCAAAAAAGTTTTTAACTTCAGGCTCAGCACTTCCCCCTCTTTAACCTAATTTACATATGCAAATTATGGTTCCGTTGCGGTTCAGTATTCGTCTGAATCTTTCACAAGCCATTTGCCGAATCCTAAAATACTGGATTTGGTGCACCCTTTTTCCTAGATGTACTCCAGTTTCTCTGTGCATCACCCAGCTCAACCACTCAAAAATATCAATAATATATATCCCTTTGTACATCACTGTACAATATATCATTGCAATTTACAATAAATACCATTGAGAAAAACTGGCCTAATTGTCATAAATGTCTTTATGGGCTCCAGCATAAACTATAGTCCCATTGAACCTTAACTGCAGCAAAAAAACATAAATTTAATAAAGTGGGAAAACAGGCCCAACAGATCCGGGACCAAAGGGCGTCACCAACGCTGGCAACAGGCAAAAAAAAAAAGATATTATTATGTAAATTGCTGCCCTGTAAACAAAGTGCCAAGGTATGAGAGTGTAAACATAGATGCATTCTGCTTTCCTGTTACTAATTCTCTTAGTGATATTTTCCTGAAGTGGAAACTAGGATCAGTTCTCCTGCAATGTGGCTCCAAGGCTTGTCCAAGTTTCCCTAATAATTTCAGTTGCTCAGCTGACTTTGTTATTATAGGGAGATTCCCTTAGAGAGAAGACAGATGTCACAAGTAATGAAAATATCTAACAATTGTTAGACTATGAATTGCCCCAGGGCACAGCTTTAGCTTGGGGGTGGGGGGGGGGGGGCAGTGCATTTCATATTTGCAGGCCACAAAGCAGCCAAAGTAATTGTTCAAATACTGGTATAAATCAGTTAGGGGGGACAGCAGACAATTCAATACGGAAGCCCCCTTCCCACCAGTTCTGTGGGAAAAGCTTTTTATTCAAGGCTTGCTGGAACTGGCTGATCTTCAGCTGTTTCTTGTCTCCATTCTGAGAGGCCCAAGAAGGGTCACTGACCCCAGTTCCTCAGAAGAACTGAAACATGTGTCTTGGTATATTAACACACATTATATACACAATAATTTCAGAATATAAAATACTGGTGGTCCCCCCTCCCACCCAAAACCTCCAATCTCATGGTGGTCTTTTAATTGTATATTCCTTATCCTTCATTTTGAAAAACATTGTTATTTCTATTATTCACCCTCCAGAGTTATTGACTGTGTTAAGTGTGCAGAGGTTCAAGAAGAGAATATAACGTGAGCACAAATCTAAACCAAACTTAATCAGGCACAAGTTGAACTGCTACATCATATTCCCAGTTCAAAAGCTTCTAAGAAAATATCCCAAAGCCTAAGAGCTGACCGAGAGTTCTGGGAGATAAAGTTTAAATAAACTGTTAGTTTAAGCATTTATTCCACAGTAACAATAATGTAAAAAATGTTTAGGAAAATGTCCATATTATTCTGCATATTACTGCTGCCATCTTGTGGCAAACATGAAGTAGGACTGACCAATGACTCAACTGAAAAAAAAAAATAGAATTAGCAATTTATTTGCTTGTTTGTATTTGTGTGTGTCTGATGTTTAGCTTCAAGTTAAAAAAATTAACGTCTTATGGCAGTTAAAACTTAATTGCCATTTCCATACTTGAGTTTTGACGCACCACAGTGGCTGAAAGAGGTGGAGCACTGGTATGCGGTGTGACAATTTAGTTACACCTACCTATTTAGGCACAAGCTTGCAAGACAACCCGATTTTCAAGTAATATGCACAATTTCATAACTTTTTAGTAGCTTGCCAGCAACAGATGTCACAGTGAGCTCAGTATTTTATAGGGATGCACCAAATCCTTGTTTTGTGAGAAAAAGTTACAGTATGTGTCCCTAATTCGGCCGAATTTGAGTCCTGTTGAAAAAGGCCCAATCCTGGCCAAACTCCAAACCAAATCCTAGATTTGTTGCATGCCTAATATTTATGACACAGTAGCCCCAGTAATGTATATGGTGCAGTAGCTCCAGTAATATGGTGCCGTTTCAGAACTACAACTTCCAGAATCCACCTGACATTTTAGCAAGGAAAGAGATGCTGGGAGTAGTAGATGTGGTAGGTTTGAGTAGCACCTTAGGTATAGTAGAGCCTAACTCTTTGTGTTCTGTATTTACTAGTGGGAACTCACCTCTAGCACTTTCCCAGTGATGAACTCATTGCATGCCTCACACTTCACTCCAAACAGAATCTGGTAATCCTTCTCACAGTAAGGGGAGCCTTCCCTAGGCGGAAACATAATTAAATCTGGTTATAAAAAATAAAGTCTATTTAATGCTTATAATAAGTAGGGTCACCAATCCATGTACTTTCCATGAAATAGACATTACATTGATTAGCAGGGAAATATTGGGAAGGGGTTTCTTACAGTGAGAGCTGTGAAGATGTGGAATTGTCTCCCTGAATCATTAGTACAGGCTGATACATTAGATATGTATAAGAAGGGGTTGGATGCTTTATTCACCAGTAGCTCCTCGCAGCAGACAGGAAGGAGCCAATGAGATTAGAGGAAAGGAGGGAAAGGGGTGTTACAGGGAGGGAAGTGAATCAGTGGTACAGGCTGATACATTAGATAGGTATAAGAAGGGGTTGGATGCTTTATTCACCAGTAGCTCCTCCCAGCAGACAGGAGGGAGCCAATGAGATTAGAGGAAAGGAGGGAAAGGGGTGTTACAGGGAGGGAAGTGAATCAGTGGTACAGGCTGATACATTAGATAGGTATAAGAAGGGGTTGGATGCTTTATTCACCAGTAGCTCCTCCCAGCAGACAGGAGGGAGCCAATGAGATTAGAGGAAAGGAGGGAAAGGGGTGTTACAGGGAGGGAAGTGAATCAGTGGTACAGGCTGATACATTAGATAGGTATAAGAAGGGGTTGGATGCTTTATTCACCAGTAGCTCCTCCCAGCAGACAGGAGGGAGCCAATGAGATTAGAGGAAAGGAGGGAAAGGGTTGTTACAGGGAGGGAAGTGAATCAGTGGTACAGGCTGATACATTAGATAGGTATAAGAAGGAGTTGGATGGTGTTTAGCAAGTGAGGGAATACAGGGTTATGGAAGCTCATAGTACAAGTTGATCCAGGGACTGGTCCAATTGCATTTTGAAGTCAGGAAGGATTTTTCCCTCTCTGAGGCAAATTGGAGAGGCTTCAGATAGGGTTTTTTTGCCTTCCTCTGGATCAACTAGCAGGTAGGCAGGTTATATATATAGAGTTAAGAAGTTAAACTTGATGGCTATGTGTCTTTTTTCAACCTAGCTTTCTATGTTACTTTATTTAGTTTGTATTTTTAATTGGCAAACAAGGACTTGACTTTAATTGTGTAAAGGTACGGCAGGGTTGCCCCCTCCTACAAACAAAATTGCCATATATTACTTCAAACATTTGTTGGTGAATGTAACTCATTACCAGGACTCGTGCTATTTATATTGCAAAAAAAAGATCTGTACTGGGAAATTAACAGAAAAGGAAGTTCATAATTGTGTCTCTTTTCTTAAAAAAAAAAAAAAAAAAATGAGGTCAACCCAGAGAGTGGCATTTATTGAAGTAAAAATTACTATTTACTCCCAGAGAACTAGTACCTTGCTTATAATTACCTATAATTAAATTTTTCTCCCTCAGAAAAGTCTGCTTCTCACCTTTATATAAGAGCAATTACTTATCTGTCTCAGTCTCCTTTGCTATAAAAAATTCCTTGTTAAAAGAACAGTAACACCAAAAAAAGTTTTAAATGAATGAAAATATCACATATTGGTTTGCTTCAGAAACACTACTATAGTTCTACTGCTGTGCATCACAGGCACAGGATAAATAGTGGATAACAGATAACAACATCAGGCCTGGATTTGTGGCAAGGCCACATAGGCCCGGGCCTGTGGCAGCAGAATGTTAGGGGCAGGATGTCGCCCAGCCGCTTTGCAGGGAGCACTAGGGAGCGCATAGGGAGGGGGGTATGTAGGTTTGCCAGGAAAGCACAGCGCCCATGAAATCTGGCACTGAACACCATTATGTTCTACAGAGCGTATCTGCTGTGTAACTGGAGCCTTTTCTCCTTTGAATGGCTGCCCTATTGCTGCACAGCAGTTTACTTATATAATATTATATATAGTAGTGTTTCTGAAACAAACACCAGTTTTACCAGTGCAGGGCAACATTGCATTATATTTGTATTGATTTAAAACACTTTAATCTGTTGATGTTACTGTTCTTTTAACTTACAGGACACTTTCCTCTCATCTTATAACCTGTAGTACTACCTGCTTACCTCACAGTGCATATTACTGTAAGTACTTCCTGGTTACCTCACAGGACCCTTTCCCCTCATCCTACCACTTGCTCTAAGTACATTACCCGTTGTCTTGCACATTTGCTGTAGGTACTTCCTGGTTAGACCACAGGACACTTTCTCCATGTCCTATTGGCTGCTCTAAGTACTTCCTGGTTACCTCTCATGACACTTTCCCCATGTCCTATTGGCTGCTCTAAGTACTTCCTGGTTACCTCACAGGACACTTTCCCCATGTCCTATTGGCTGCTCCAAATACTTCCTGGTTACCTCACAGGACACTTTGCCTGTCCCTCTCTTTACTATATCTCCTAAGTATAGGGTTGCCACCTTTTCCTGAAAAAAATACCGGCCTTCCTATATATTTGGCTTTTTTCCCTATTAATAACATTGGGATCAACCATCAAAAATACCGGCCAGGTGGCAACCCTACCTAAGTATTGTATCACTTATTATTGGACCCTATTCCATTTCCTCTGTATTTTCTCATCCATTTCTCCTGTGCTTACTCTCCTCCTGCTCCTGTCAGTTCCTATGCAAATCTGTAAGAGGCCATTGCTCTGCCTCAGACATATTCCTTTCCCCAGCTTGTAGCTAACTGCAGTCTAGACTGAGCAGTTGACATGGCAGATGCTAGAGATGACATGATGCTAGAGAGTGGATATATTACTGCAGGGGTGCTGCTCTGAGTAAGTGTAAATCAATTCATTTTTGGGTTTTGACCAATATCCATGTGAATTTTTGGCTACATGGTTAAGCCAGGGTTACCAGGTCTAATTTCCAAAACCAGCCAAAGTCGGCTACAAAACCAGCCCAAAACTAGCCAAGATGCACTTCAAAAGTAGCCCAACAATAGCACAATAGGCAGAGTAAAAAAATCTTAAAAATAAATGAATAGATGTGAAAATACACCTTTTTCAAAATGGGAAAGATTCGCCCAGGGGGTGTAACTACAAAGGAGGCCCAGGAGGTAAAGTGGTCCCACGAGGCCCTAATACAATATACAATTTCAATAAATATTGTTAAAACAAATCAACATCTAGATATTTTGGTGGCCAGCATATTTTTGCCCCAAAATTGTCTGAAATTGAGGAAAGTCACCAGAAAATTCAAGAATGCTTAAGAGGGAAGGGAGACTGGGGTACAGAGCCCAACATCTGGTGCTGTCTGACTTCTACACAAGTCAGTCCCATTGCATGCTGGGTATTGTAGTCTTTATTAAACTTGGCAGCCGGCAAATTGATAAACAAAAACTACATTACCCAACATGCCCTAGGAGACAGGCTTAGCACATTAGGACAAAAAAAAACTTTGGCTGGTTTCCAAAGTAAAAACCAGCCAAAGGCCCAAAAAATAACCCAAATCTGTACCTTGGCTATTTTGTTCTTTCAAAACCCACCTGGGCTTTAAATTAGTAGCCCAGTTTGGCTGGAATCTAGCCAACCTGGCAACCCTGGGTTAAGCTCTTGCAGTAAAGTCGCCACCTTTGACTTCCTCAAAAAATGATCAAGGGGTGCGTTATTATGGCATCAGGGGCGGAGCACTTACATATAGGGGTCTTTATAACATTTAGGGTGTGTTTGTGCCTCACGTGGGCGGGGTTTTGACATCACAGCTGGTCATAGGCCAGATTATTGTTCAGGTTTCACAAGGCTGAATCCCGAACAGGCATTTGAGACCCGAACAGGCATTTGAGACCCGAACAGCCCTAAGACAAACCAAATAGGTGGCAAGTGTACCTTACAGTCACATACAAATCCCGACCCCTGGGAGGGGGGGTGTGACTAATGTGACAGACCTGGTGGCTGACGTTCTTCATCAGCAAAGCACAAGCTCCTCTAAACTACTGGGTGCCCAAGCAGCTGCTGGGTCTGCTCCCCCTGGTTTCCCTCTACTGAATATGGCAGTGGTATGACATCACAGACTTACTTGCTTATGTATTCACCAGTCAGGACCTTCCCGCAGGATTTGCATTTAAAGCATCCCAAGTGCCACTGCTTGTCCAGCGCCAGTAATGCCTGTCCATTCTTTATGTCTCTGCCGCAGCCGGCACAACCTGACCAGGAGACAACAGCAAGTGAGGGGTTAATGGTGACTAAAATGCAAAAACACTTTTATGATTTGAGTAAATAGATTGCAACATCCATATATGTAGCTTGTTGATACCTCTGATCTGCAAACAAACACGCCCATGATCAGTCTAAACCCCTCCCATTTCACATGGAAGCCCTGCCCCTCACACCTGTCTGGGCCCTACTGTCATCTCAAAAGGGGTGGGGCATTTGCCTGATGGGCAGGGTTTGGGCAACTGTAAGCGTAACAGGGGCATCACTGGTGTGGATTGGGGGTGTGGCATAATATCACTAAATGGGTTTTGCACCTTTTTAGTGTGATGTCGAGACAATTTGCAATTGGTTTTCATTTTAAATTATTTGTGGTTTTTTACTTATTTAGCTTTTTTTTTATTCAGCAGCTCTCCAGTTTGCAACTTCAGCCACCTGGTCACTAGGGTGCAAAATACCCTAGCAACCATGCATTGACTTGAATTACAGACGGGAATATGAATAGGACAGGCCTGAATAGAAAGAGGCGTAATAACAATATATATGTGGCCTTACAGAGCATTTGTTTTTAGATGGGGTCAGTGACCCCCATTTGAAAGCTGTAAGACCAATTGAAAAGTTGTTTAGTTCTATAACATATTAAAGGGTAATTTAAAGGTGTACCACCCCTTTAAACAAACATTAAAAAGTAAAAGTGTCATAGCTACAAAAATACACCATTCCTCAACTTACATTCCGGAAAATTAAGGAAGCCAAGATTTACTGCTTCCAATCAGCAGTGCAGACGGTTGCCTAGCAATAACATCCCAGTTGGAGCGCCCCCTGCTGCAGACATTTAGGAAACCATATGAAATAGCTTTGTTGTTCTTGGCTATTCCAGGGAGGCTACGTGACTGGCAGGTGCCTGGGAATCCGGCATTAACCAGGTGCATCATGGGCAGTCAGGAATCAGCTGGCACCTCAGTACCTGACTTCACCCCACACCCCCACCCTTTCCTATATGAAGAATAGCATTGTGCAGTCAGGTGTAGCAGTGCGCTGCTGGGACTGAGTCACAGTTAAAGAAACACACTGCTAAATACATGTTGTCTCTGTGTGAGTGGTTTAGCTCCGTATAACATTCTCTGATACAAGCTGGAAACAAATGGGATAAAAAAAAGCTTTTAAGAACTGTTAAACATTTGAGTGTATTTGTAAAGCTTTCTAGAAGGTTCACAATGTCACAAAAAGCTGTTACTTGGCCATACAGCTTACAGTCTAAATTCTGGTGCCTGAAGAGCAGGGAGAGAAAAAAAAGATTTGAGGAAGGAGTTGAGAAAGCTGTTTTGGGCTATAACCATATTTCTATCATTCCTTGCAATTCATTTGGGAGAATTTAATGTCAATTTAAGGAGATGGGGTTTACAGTTTTTGAGTTAGTTTATGCTGTGTGTGACACTACCAAAATAAACCTGCGTGTCTGCCATGAGATGGCGCTAGAGTTGTATCTATGCATTGTACTACTCTACTATTTATTTCACATACTGTATATAAAGATATTTTCAATATATCTTGATTTTTTACAAACGTGTGGTACTATGTCACTTTAAGTATAAAGCAAAATGTAAAGACTGGCCACTCGGGGGTTTGCATATTATATAAATACATAATATACATAATATATAAACCCTGAGTGTGCCAGTTTTTACATTTTGCTTTCACTTGGCTCCCACGTCAAAGACTCTGTATATAGATATATATTCTCCTCTACTTTTTCACTGTGGTTTGAGAGAAACAGGGAAGACAGGGAAACTGATTTTACTCCATGTTTTGTCCTTGCAAGATAGAGAATTAGATTTCAAGGAAACAACCCCCTCTCTTCACCTTTTGTTGTGAATGTTTTGTAAGGATGGTAGCAGTGTATGCGCTCATGGGCCTCACTGGCATTGTGTGATTAACATAAGGGAAGTGGCTTTACCAAATTTCACCAACTAAAGACTTCCTCAGCATGCTGAGAGCTGTAGTTCTGTTAGAACTTGTGAAAAGTTCATGATTATATTGAGGGTAGTGTGTGTGTGTGCATATGGAAGGGCAATAAGACTGTATTGACTATCTATATTAGCCCCTCCCAGGGAACTAATTTATTCTTCATTAATATTGCAAAATAAGATTTAAAATAAAAAAATGGAGATGAATAAAAGTTTTATTTTCCCTATTGCACACACTCTTATTTTATAAAGGTGTGCCCCCCATAGACCTCTCCAAAAGCCTAAAGAATGGGGGCCCATGTATTAGATGCCCCTACCCCAAGACTCTGATCTGCATGGGAAGTTACAGGGACACCAGTCTTTCCTCTGACATCTTTTGTAATGTAATGGTGCTCTCTGGTCTTGGGATCTACTGCTATAATGTGGTTTAACTGTCAATTTTGTCCTAGAGTAATTGATTTAGAGTCACAGGAAAGACAACTAATCAATGCAGATCATAGCCTGTACATAGAAATACAAAACAAATATGGCAGCATAGGTATTCCCTGTACTAAGCACAATTCAGCAGGAACAGCCCCTAAGTTTGCTCATAGTCTGTACAGAGAGATCCCATAAAACTATGTCACATAGGTATTCCCTGTACTAAGCACAATTCAGCAGGAACAGTCCCTAAGTTTGCTCATAGTCTGTACAGAGAGATCCCATAAAACTATGTCACATAGGTATTCAAATTCCCCTAGCAACCATGCAGTGATTTGAATAAGAGACTGGAATATGAGTAGGAGAGGCCTGAATAGAGATATGAGTATTACAAAGTAACAATAAAAATACATTTGTAGCTTTACAGAGCATTTGCTTTTAAGTTGGAGTCAGTGACCCCTATTTAAAAGCTGGAAAGTATCAGAAGAAAGAGGCAACTCATTTATAAACTATAAAAAATAATGAAGACCAATTGAAAAGTTGCTTAGACGTAGCCATTCTATATCATATTTAAAATGAACTGAACCCTTTTAAGAAATGCATTTGCACCACCTGCTAATAAAAAATGACATTTAGCTGTCACTGGGGGTCATTTATCAACACTGCGCCAATTTGCCCATGGGCAGTAACCAGTAGCAACCAATCAAATTGCTGCTTTCATTGTTCTTCTTGCAGCGGGCTTTAAAAAGCGAATCACTGATTGGTTGCTATAGGTAACTGCCCATGGGCAAATTTGCCCAGTGTTGATAAATGAGCCCCACTTGTGTCCAAATAAAACCAATGTAGCACAGGCTGTTTATCCTCCCACATATATACTACTGTGTGTAGTGCTCTTTAGCCACAGGGGCCGGCTGGATTGAGGAGCTTATAATCTGAGCATCTGAAAGTGCTGTGTGGATGTGCAGTTGATTCAGCTCCTCTGGCGGCGGCTGTAGCCACTATTATTTTGTGCAAGTTGCAACAGAAACACAAATCCCCAGTGCTGACGGCAGCAGTAACACAATGTATCCGACTACTCTCCCCATGGAGGAACCAATGCCTTTCATCTGCTTCTGCTCCGTTAACCTGATGTTTCCAAATCTGCCAGGGAGAGAGGAACAGAGGGGAGAAGACAGGGCACCAACACCAGGCCACTAATTATTTGCCGGGATCCAGACAAGGAATGGAGAGAAATGCTGGGGAATATATGCGGCTTTCTTAAAGGGATTCTGTCATGATTTTTTATGACGTTGTTACTGTTTACACTAATAATAATTAAATAATTCAATCTACAAATATAAAATTTCATTCCTTAACCAACAAGTGTATTTAGTTGTAATATTGGTGTGTAGGTGCATCTCAGGTCATTTTGCCTGGTCATGTGCTTTCAGAAAGAGCCAGCACTTTAGGAGGGAACTGCTTTCTGGTAGGCTGTTGTTTTTCCTTCTCAATGTAACTGAATGTGTCTCAGTGGGACCTGGATTTTACTATTGAGTGCTGTTCTTAGATCTACCAGGCAGCTGTTATCTTGTGTTAGGGAGCTGTTATCTGGTTACCTTCCCATTGTTCTGTTGTTAGGCTGCTGGGGGGGGTTATATAAATAGGGGGATATAACTACAACTTGAAGTACAGCAAGTATCAGAGCACGAGTCGCATAACTGGGGGCAGCTGGGAAACTGACATTATGTCTAACCCCAAGACAGATTGTGTATATATATATATATATATATATATATATATACAGTATATATAAATCTGTTTGCTCTTTTGAGAAATGGATTTCAGTGAAGAATTCTGCTGGAGCAGCACTATTAACTGATGTGTTTTGAAACAATTTTTTTTCCTATGATAGTAGTTAAAATTACGATCTTTCCTGGAGAGATCTTTGTTTCAATACACATGTTTAGAGCTGAATTATCAGGTAGAAACAATAACATTCTACCTGTATCTGACCATTCAGCACTAACAATGGCCAATGTTCAAAGGTAACAAAATTCTCCGACCAGCTGATCGACCAATATCCGAGTCTTCTGCTGACATCAGTCGACTTCTCTCCCACCATACGTACACAGAATATAGTACGAAATTTAGTTTTGTACAATATTATCAGTGTGTCTATGGCCACCTTTAGGGAGTGAAATATCTGCATCAGACTGAAGGTCCTTGGAACACCGACATCACTTCCCATAATTATGTGATAAAATAAGGTCAAAGGGAAAACATTCCCTAAGGGTGAGAAGTGTCACATGGTTGAGACATGAGTATTAAGATTTTCTGGAGCAAAGTTACATGGATAGGGTGTGTCCACCCGAGAAAATTCCATTGTAACATTATGGGTAGTGTCCAAACCTCTTTTGTGAAATACCAGGGAATATCTACACCACTTTTTTGAGGGCTGAATAATGCCCCTATTATCGTTAGCCCTCAGTCAGACTGATGGGTTCATCATCCCTGATTCCCATTAAAATCAGCCACTTACTGCTGGAGTTGGAAATCTCTGTTGGTCCAGGAGACATCGGCATGGCAGCGCAGTTTTGGCAGAGACAGTCCCTCCCATTGAAGGTTACCCGGTCTCCTGGAGGGAAGGGGTGCCTGTAGAGAAAAGGAACACCTCAAGGTTACTTTAGAAAATCCCAATTCAGTTCCTTGTGAAATCCATATCTCTCTCCCTGGGAGAGGAGCCAGAAATAGCTGAAAAGCCACCCTTGCTGAGAGGTGATGCCAGGCTACATGGAGTGAGATAACAGGCAGAGACGTGGCTTAGGGAGATAACAGGGCCTCCTTGGGCAGGCTGGGTGTTCTAATTTAGAAAGTGAGATAAACCAAGAGGGAAGCATTTCTTTCTTTCATTATGCTGCTCTGTTTGTCCTATAGGGGACTCTTCTTTCTGTTCCTCAGGGTGGTGCAGCATTGCCTTGATTTATTTCATATAACAAACATATAGGGGTGAGGGTTGCCACCTTTTCAAGAACAAAATACCGGCCTTCCTATATATTTTCCTTTTTTCCCTATTAATAACATTGGGATCAACCATCTAGCCAGGCCAGTAAAATACCGGCCAAGTGGCAACCCTAATAGGGGTATATTATTTATCAAACAATGAAGTTAGAGATCATCACTAAGTGTAGGTCTCACAGAGGAAGCAGACCCTGTGGCTGCTGGGGGGCCCAGGAACTACAGGGTCCCATAAGGCCCTAATTCATATTCAATAAATATTGGTAAGACAGGTCAACCTTTAGACATTTGGAGGGCCTTGCTGTGGGGCCCAGTAATATCTTATTGCTGTAATGTGACTCAAGTAATTAGCCTTCTGTAGACTTAAAGGAGAAATCTACCCTCCCGGCGCAAACCCCTCCCACCAGCCCCATTGGCGCAGGTCCTGTCCATAGAGTTTGAAGTCTCCATCTTGTCTCCAGCCGTCTTCTCCTACTGCGCATGAGCTGACAATCGTCGATGGATCAGGGAAGAAGACAGCTGGGGAGAAGATGGTGCCTGCAAACTCCACGGTCGGGACCTGCGCTGAGGGGTAGCAACTTAGGGGCATTTGGCCGGGGGGGTGGGAGGTAGGCTGGCCTATGGAGGGGAGGGGTTACCCCGGAAGGGTAGACTTCTCCTTTAAGGGAAGGCGGATAGGCCCAGGACAGCAGGATTTTAGGAACAACATCACCCAGCAGCAGCTAAATTGGTTCTGTAGCACTGGGGATACACAGGAGATTAGATAAATCTCCAACAAAGGGTGGGGACCTAGGGGAGACCAACATGTAAATCCAGGCCTAGTGAGCTTTATTTTATATTGAATATTGTGAGTGGGTCCCTAAGCTCAGTAAGTGATAGCAGCCCAGAGCATGTCAATCAGCAGAGAAGACTGGGAGCTACTTGGGGCATCATTTGAAGTACAGATCTTTACTGCTAATGGGCTGTGGTTGCCTTGTGTAATGTGTAGAGTTTTACACCTTTATTCTTAGTTTAGTTCTCCTTTAAGCAAACAAAAGACAATGTATTAATTCTGGCCCACAGAGCAAAGGTTTTAACCTGCACATACCACCCATGGATTCTCCCTTAGTACTCCTACTCATCCTCAGGAGTATGTCATCTAGAACAACTAATACATATTATAGTTTAACACAAGACCAGTATCACAGTAGAAAACAGAGCTACAGCACCAGGTGACATATTAAAGGGGATGTTCACCTTCCAAACACTTTTTTCAGTTCAGTTGTTTTCAGATTGTTCCCCAGAAATAAAGATTGTTTTCAAGCTCAGTGAGACATAGGGGCCTTACCCCAAACAAACTATGATTATTAATCGCAATAACCCCCAGACACCAGCCGGCATGTCAGTGTAAAGGTGCCACAGTTTCACTTTTGGATGGAAAAATACTCCTCTTGTTTATACTAAACTTGCTGATTCTCCAAAAGGCATGACAGTATCTCTTTTAATATCCTATTTTGTTGAAAGGGTTTTATCTTGGTGACGATGGAAAGAGGAATTTGTGACAGGGATACAATTCTCACATCTCTTTTCCACATGCAGAATCATCACACTGTGCAGTGAACTCACCTTAGCTCTGTATTTTTAGCCCCGGTGTGCTCATTCCCTACGTAGTTACTGTGTATCATCAAACATGTTTATTAAGCTTGGCTGCACAGGGAAGTCATTATGGCAGCAGCTTCCCTGTATTGATTTGTAACATCAATATCCACTTCCCATACAGCTGAGAGAATGACAAACTAAATAATACATTCATGCACTCATACATATATACACACAGTGACACACACAGACACAAATATACACACAGCGACACAGATATACTGTACACACACAGATATACACACAGACACAGAAATTACGGATGCACGAATGCAGGTTTTGTTGGCCAGGATTTGGCCTTTTTGAGCAGGATTCAGATTCGTCCGAATCCTACTGCCCAACAGAACCAAATTTGCGTATGCAAATTAGGGGCAGGGAGGGAAAGCAGGTGACTTTTTGTCACAAAACAATAAGATAAAAAATGTTTTCTTCTCCCATACATAATTTGCATATGAAAATTAGGATTCAGATTCGGTATTCAGCCGAACTTTTAGGGTTTGGCTGAATCAAAGAAAGTAGATTTGGTGCATCCCTAGCAGATATATATACACACAGACACAGAAATATACATACAGACACAGAAATATACACACAGACACATAAATATACACACAGACACAGAAATATACACACAGACACAGAAATATACACACAGACACAGAAATATACACACAGATATACACACAAAAGCACACACTGTGTCAGGCAAAACTAAAAAAGAACAGTGGGAAGGGGACAGCAAGCACACATCTACACAATGACAATTAGGGGCAAACTAAAATTGGAGTGACCCCTAACAAAGTAGGAATATGCTGGTCCTCAATCTGAGAAGAAATATAACTCAGAAACAGGCACACGTATGGGACCTGTTATCCAGAATGCTAGTAACCTGGGGTTCTCTGGATAAGGGATCTTTTTTTAATGGATCTCCATACCTGAAAATGTAAAAGTCTCCTAAAAGCATTTCAGCAGGAAATAACCCAATTGTTTTGCCTCCAATAAGGATTAGTTGTATGTTAGCTGGTATCAAGTACAAGCTACTGTTTTATTATTACATTTTTATTTTTAAGATTATTTGATTAACATGGAGTCTTCCTATGATTTGGAGTTTTCTGGATACCTGGAGGCTCCTCTTCCCTGTGCCCATTGCAGGTCCCAGTGTTTCAGTAGCCTCTTCATCACTGGATACTGTTGCAGTTCAGTATAACTGTCCCACCCCACGTTATTAGAGGAAGGCACTTACTTGCAAGATGTGCAGGCAAAACAGTTGGGGTGGTAAGTCTTTCCTAGTGCCGTTACAACCTCTCCCTCTACAAACTCTCCGCAGCCACTGCAACGAGTCCCATACATGCGCTGGTAGTCGAGGGAGCACAGGTACTCCCCGTTCTTGATGAAGAAGCCGCCTTGTGCCAAGTCGCATCCGCAGACTGAAGGGGAAACAGGAATGTGTTACTCAACTGGTGTTTCAGTTGGACAATTTATAACAAATCTAACAAGTTTATTATTTTAACCAAAACAATGGAACACTTGATAGAAACTTGCAGGGCGGCGGGCAGAGAGTCTGTGACTCCAGCAGTGGGTGGGGTGTGGGTAGAACACTCTGATGAAAGTTACGGGGGTGGGGCAGGGGTGTGTATAACTGAAGTAGTGGGTGGGACTAGGGCATTGATGGCAACTTAAGGTGGTCATACACTGTGAGATCCGCTCGTTTGGCGAAGCGTCTCTCTCCCCGATATGCCCACCTTGAGGATCAGAACGGCGCAGATACGGGTTGTCGGATCGCATCAACGAACAGATGCGGCCGCGATCACCCAGATATCAATCAAGTAAGCCCGTTGGAGGGCCCCATGCACGGGCCGATAAGCTGCCGACTCAGTCTGTCCGCAGCTTTTATCGGCCCGTGTATGGCCACCTTTAGAGGTGAAAGACAAGAAGTCTATAACTGAAGAAGGAGGCAGGACTAGACAATCTGATGACAGTTTACTGGCAGGGTCGGACTGGAGCTCTTGGCTTCTAAACTTTTTCCTGGTGTCCTGCCAGCCCAGTCTGACCCTGATAACAGGGAAGGGACAGAGAGTCTGGGGCTCAAACAGTGGGACTGGTAAACAATTGATGGTACTAGAACTCTGTGAAATAAGGAAGCATTTAACCGATTTACTGCCAATAACACAGAATAAATGTTGCTGGCAAAAAAATGACATTCTGCCAACAATGCATATTATTTGTATCAGGTTCCAATTTGATGAATGGGAATCACAGAGAATGGACCTGGAGCAAGGGTAAACCCAAGAAAAGTATCAGTAAGCTGCATGAGTTATTTAGCGCTATTATTATTATTATTATCAAGTATTTTTAGAGTGCCAATGTATTGCGCAAAGCTGTCCCTTCATAATACAGGCGCTCTTACACATGAGGGCAAAAAGTACAACTGTCAGTGCCTTTAAGGCTAAGGCCAGACGGGGAGATTCGGGGGCGATCCGTCGCCTGGCGACTTCTCGCCGCGACGGATCGCTCCCGAATAGCCAGGCGCCGCCGCGCACCGGCATAGCTTAAAAACGCCGGCGCGTGTTCACACAGAGCGGCGCGATTTTTAAAATCACTCAAAATTGCCTGGCGAGGCAATTCATAATACAGGCGCTCTTACACATGAGGGCAAAAAATACAACTGTCCGTCGCGGCGAGAAGTCACCAGGTGACGGATCGCCCCCGAATCTCCCCGTCTGGCCTTAGCCCTAGGGATTAGGCCCTCCACAGGCTGATATATCTGTCTGCTTATTATGATCAGACATGCTTCTCTGCACTTACACCCAGGTGAAGTCCCACTGCGCCTGTATCTGTGTGTGTCCTGGTGTCAGGTGCCCGAGGGCACAGCAAACAAATCTGAACAGACATGAGCTAATCCTGCCATTGTGAACACTGCCAGTGCTTAAATTACCCAACTTTAAAAGGGTGTAACTGAGCAAACACAGCAGGATGCCCTCGCTCTATAAATCCTGCCCTCCGAGTTAGGAACTGGCATTAGAACACAGAAACCCTTCCCAAGTCTGCAGAACCGAGATATACTGAAGAAAAAGCAAGGTTTTCTCTTGCCATTTAAAGATGAATAATAACATTTATATATGAATATATATACAGTATATATATCTAAAGATCACTCTCCAATTATTGGATATGGATATTTATGTATATATTTGTGCTTATATAGTACACATGGATAGGAGCTGCCATATTTTTTCCATTTGATATATTATATAGGAATGTTATTAAGATTATATCAGCCACAAAACAGAATAGGCAGAATCTCAACCTGGACTGAGATTCCAAATGGGCTTCAGCAAGGTCAACCTCATGCAGACCTAATATCACCTTACACTCCTTCGCCCCCGCAACACTAGATGAAGTCGGCAAACTTCTAGCCTGCTC
>CM044443.1:3306366-3323454 GCA_024363595.1 Xenopus borealis
TACTAAGCACAATTCAGCAGGAACAGTCCCTATGTTTGCTCATAGTCTGTACAGAGAAATACTATAAAATTAACTAGTATCATTAGAATCTCCATTCAGGATTTACCTGATGTTGCATCTCTAGTTCCGACTGCTCTGAAAAACCCAAATGGATATAATGCAATCCCACCTGATGTCACACTATAAGTAGTAATAGCCATGAGCACAGACGCATTAGCCCTATAGAAATACAGGAAATAAATGAATAAAATCAATGGGATGCCCCTATCACTGCACACAGGGAGCAGACTAGTGGATAACAATGCATTTTTGGGCTGAAATCTTATGCACATTCATAAGTTGATCCCCTCACGGCCGTTACCACACAAATGTTTGAACCTCAAAATCCAAAACTGAGCAGATAAATGTCCCTTTAAGAGATGGAAATTCTAGAGCAATGAAGTCAATGTCAAATGCTGTAAAAGAGTTACACATATATCCCAACCCCCTGTGCGTTATTGTGCACAAGCTGCTAAAAGGCAATGAACGGCAAAATTTGGGGGGGTCAGAGTCAAAAACGCTGCACCCACACGTCACCCATCAATAAGGGCTCAATACAGAGAAACAGGAACAAAAGTCGCCCTTTTCTCTGGATTGTTCATTGAAACAAAGGCCAAAGGTTGTTTCCGTGTCAGTGACTGTGAGCTGGGCACACCCACAACATAAACAGCGCCAATAATCCCACTGGAATTTTATCTCTTGCCCTCGCTCATTCAAGAGTCAGTCACCCATTGCCTTGCACCCACAGCCCACGCCTCAATGCACCCAGTCTGCAAGGCATGCACCCCAGGATTCTTTCTACAACAACCCCTCCTGTTGGCTGGCTGAGCATGCTGGGAGATGTAGTTAAAGGCTATATCCTTGCTGAGCTCCTTCTACTAGAGACACTTTGTAGTCAACAACAATCCCTGGGCCTGCCCACAGTATTTATGCCACTGTTTTTGCCAATTTGCCCACAGTTTTGGGTCAAATTAGGTTGATCTGAACCTTTGGCCCAAAGGCCAACAATCTATTCATAATTTAGGGCTACACAGACAGAGGACTACATGCCAATGCCAAAGGCCAATAAGCTTCCAGCTCAATGGGAAAGGACTGAGCTTCTATTTGTAGCCTCACAGAGCATTTGTTTTTAGATGGGGGTCAATGACCTCCACTTGAAAGGTGAAAAGTTTCAGAAGAAGGCAAATAATTATAAAACTATAAAAAAAAACCTATAAACGACCAATTAAAAAGTAGGCCATTCTACAACATAGTAAAAGTGAACTTAAACATGAACCATCCTATTAAGTAAAAAACATGGCAACACGGGTCAGATCTGTTTCACCTTGAATTTAAGGGGTGGTTCACCTTTAAGGTAACTATTACTGTGTTATAGAATGGCTAATTCTAAACAACTTTTCAATCCGTTTTCATTATTTATAGTTTTATAACTCTCTCCAGCTTTCAAATGGGGGTCACTGACCCCATCTAAAAATCAAATGCTGTGTGAGGCTACAAATGTATTGTTATTGTTACTTTTTTATTTCTCATCTTTCTATCCTGGCCCCTTTTCTATGCGTACTCCAGTCTTTTATTTAAATCATTGCATGGTTGCTAGGGTGATTTGGACCTTAGCTGCCAGATTGCTTAAAAATGCAAACTGCTTCATAAAAAGCTAAATTACTCAAAATAATAAAAACCAATTGCAAACTGTCCCTCTCTACATCATACTAACAGTTATCTCAAAGCTCAACAACCCCTTTAACGTATATGATATAATGTTTCTCGTGTTTCTGCACAACATGAAGTGAATGGGAAGTATGATTTCCTGGTTAGTTTTCTTTCATATGAAATACACTAACAACATTCCGCATGTTACCAAGTAACTTCTATAGGATCTGTTGGTATTAGATCTCCTTATTTCCCCTTTAATTCACCCCCCTAAAGCCTTACTGGGAAGGGAAAAGCTTTTTGGCTGCAGGAGGGAGTAAGAGAGCGGGGCAGGATTGGGCTATACCAGTTGCAGGTTTATGTGCTCCTTAAGATCACATTGTTAGCCCCGAAGCCATGAACTCGTGTGGAAACACAACAGAAATGTATCTTTGAAGTCTGGTGAAATGATTTAACTCACTTGTGCCCTTTGTAGGCAGAACTACAACAACCTGACACAGTGTTACTGTACAGCGCTACACCCACTGCTGGAGCTATGGAACAATTGCATTGCTATAGGATATGGCTCCAGCTGCCAGTTTTGTGCCAAATCCAATGAAAGCATGCTCCTTGAGTAATGGTCCAATTTCAGTAGCAGCGACCCAAGTGTACAGACCCACAGGCAGAACGGCAGGTACTGGCAGCACATAAAACTGCACCGAACACCAAAAACTTATATGCCTGTGGGAAATAAACTCCAGGGAAGCACAAAGCAAGAATTCCTTGAGTCATGTTGGCAGGGGCATAAAAGGGTGCAGGAAATTTGGTATGAGGACCTGAGGGGCCCCTATGGGGATAATTCAGTGCTTCACATAAGAGGCATGAAATACTATTTTTAATAGTAATAGGGTTTTTTTGTCCTTGAAGGTATATTGTCATGTGAAAAACCTTTTTTCTCAAAATGTATCAGTTAATAGAGCTGCTCCAGCAGAATTCTGCACTGAAATACATTTCTCTCCAATTTTTTTATATTTAACCTTGAAATCTGACATCGTTCTAGACATATTGTCAGTTTCCCAGCTGCCCTCAGCCATGTGACTTGTGCTCTGATAAACTTCTGTCACTTTTTCCTGCTGTACTGCAAGTTGGAGTGATATCACCCCCCCCCCAGCAGCCTAACAATAGAACAATGGGAAGGTAACCAGATAACAGCTCCCTAACACAAGATAACACCTGCCTGGTAGATCTAAGAACAACACTCAATAGTAAAATCCAGGTCCCACTGAGACACATTCAGTTACATTGAGTAGGAGAAACAACAGCCTGCCAGAAAGCAGTTCCATCCTAAAGTGCTGGCACAAGTCACATGACCAGGGCAACTGGGAAATTGACAAAATGTCTAGCCCCATGTCAGATTTCAAAATTGTATATAAAAAAAATCTGTTTGCTCTTTTGAGAAATGGATTTCAGTGCAGAATTCTACTGGAGCAGCACTATTAACTGATGTGTTTTAAAAAACATGTTTTCCCATGACAGTTTCCCTTTAAAGGGATTGTTTACCTTTTAATGTATTGTTATTGTTGCTTTTTATTCCTCGTCTTTCTATTCCGGCCTCTCCTATTCATATTCCAGTCTCTTATTCAAGGCAATGCATGGTTGCTAGGGGGATTCGGACCCTAGCAACTAGACTACAGAAATTGCAAACTGGAGAGCTGCTGAACGGTTAAAGCAACTCCTTAAAGGTGCCAGTGTAGAATGCCACACGTAGGACTGGGTTGGGTGACAGGAGAGAAGATAAAGAGACTTTGGGTGACTGGGGATATGGAATGGAAAAGGAATGGGATCAACCATCATTTTTACTGGCCAGATGGCAACTCTAGCTGCACCCCACTTTCTCCTGCTCAGATCTTGTGGCTGGAATGTTTTGTGCACATAATCCGCCGGATCCAGCCCTAGGGATGCCGCCCGGGCCGGTAAAATTCATAGCTGATCCCAATATTATTAATAGGGGAAAACAACCCCAGCCCTGATGTTGCAGCCGAGCAGATCCCGTGTGATGAGATTCAGAGCTGTAGGTGGAATGTCTCCCCATATTGTGTTTACACGTGTATCTATATAAATAACGAATGTAAAATCCCTAATGAGAAGCTGTCTGCCTGCGCTCAGCTCCCTGCGGAGGGGCAACACTCAGCCGTTTCCAGTCACATCCAACCTCACGCAATCTGCCAGGAATTCCCGGAAAATCTGACACATTCCCTAATGTATGGTGCCCGCTCCTCCCCGGGGCCCCCACTCACACCGTTACACTGCAGCCAACGACTAAACACAGGCAGTGTTTTCTTGCTAAAAGCTGCAGGTTCAACAATGTGTTTCATGTAAATATATATATTATACTCATAACTAGTTACATAGTAGTTGAAAAAATACATGTCAATCAAAGTGGTAGTTGATTCAGAGGAATGCAAAGAAACCTCATCAGAGCTGCTTCCAGTTTCACTGATCCAAAAGGGCAATTGGGCCAGTACCTGGATTAACACCTTGCCCACAGCCATTCCTGTGATGCCCGGACCTGGAGACCCAAAAGCAGGCACAGGGCTAGGGAAATGTCCTTAAAAATACAAATCATCTAGAAAAGTTTGAAGCAGTTTGACCTAGGTTACACCCAGAAAAAACCCAGACCTGATCCCTACCTGCTCTCCACCATTGCTGCCCTCCACCATTGCTGCCCTCCACCATTGCTGCTCTCCACCATTGCTGCTCTCCACCATTGCTGCTCTCCACCATTGCTGCCCTCCACCATTGCTGCTCTCCACCATTGCTGCCCTCCACCATTGCTGCTCTCCACCATTGCTGCTCTCCGCCATTGCTGCTTTTCACCATTGCTGCCCTCCACCATTGCTGCTCTCCACCATTGCTGCCCTCCACCATTGCTTCCCTCCACCATTGCTGCCCTCCACCATTGCTTCCCTCCAAGCCCGGACTGGAAAGCTGTGGCTTCTGTTAAATGCTATAAGGTGCCATAGACTGTCACTATATAGTGGGCCTGCAGAGGGCTGGTTGGGCCTTTTTCTACTTAAAATGCCAAGACCTGAATCCTAGTCTAGACCTGTTCCCTCCCTATAAGTGGGTGAGCAATGGGGCCCCAGTGGGGGTGTGGGCCCCTGGAGAAGCAGTCCTGGTGGGCCTCACCCAGTCACAAACTAACCTGATACCTGGTGATGTCATCATAGAACTGCAAGTGACTTCACCCAACCTGCACCTAGCGTTGCCACCTGACCGGTATTCTAGTGGCCTGGCCGGTAAAAATGATGGTTGATCCCAATGTTATTAATAGGGGGAAAAAGATAAATATATAGGAAGGCCGGTATTTATTTTCAAAAAAAGGTGTCAACCCTACCTGCACCCCATCTACCTACCTACCACCTCCCCATTGTCTGTGGATCCCCCAAAACTAAAACTGCTAATGGGGAGAGTTCTGTAGGCCCATATAAAGTCCATACAAACAGTCCATATACACAGTCCA
The DNA here is from genome assembly GCA_024363595.1 of Xenopus borealis. Lineage (NCBI taxonomy): Eukaryota > Metazoa > Chordata > Amphibia > Anura > Pipidae > Xenopus > Xenopus borealis. Next base: position 3,311,558 of record CM044443.1, read on the forward strand.
TACAAACAGTCCATATACACAGTCCATACAAACAGTCCATATACACAGTCCATATACACAGTCCATACAAACAGTCCATATACACAGTCTATATACACAGTCCATACAAACAGTCCATATACACAGTCCATACAAACAGTCCATACAAACAGTCCATACAAACAGTCCAAACAAAGTCCAGTCCTCTCCTTCTGAACCACTGGGCAAAGTAACATTAGAGACTCGTGTGCTCCAATCCCAGGCCGCCCCCTACACAACCAGCAACAGAAATTCATGTTTTTAGGATAATTCTGCAAAGAGGGGTATTTTATACAAGTTACAGGGGCCTGTATCAACCATGACATAACAAAGTATCAATGTGAATCTAGAAAGTCCCAAACATGGAGGGGAGTGGCATATAGACTCCGCCCTTCCAAAATAAATCCACAGATCCACCAAAATTCCCCAGAGGAGAATCATCAGAATATCATAACCATCATTTGTACCCCGATCCCCATAGAACTGCATTAACTTGGAATATATCTGTGTATCTAGGCTTATGAGACGTGGGAGCTGCCATACAGTCCCAGTAAAAGGACTTGATTCTATTTTTACAGCACATTAAAGGAACACATTCGTCTATTTGTCATGTCAGGGTGTGTTGGCAGGGGAATGCCAGCGGGTGGCGCCGTTCTGTTGCTGAGAATTGATATTGATACAGGGATTCAGCCTCTCTTGTGATTGTAACAATACAGATAAAGTCTCTCCCAGAGAGGAGCCCTGACAAAAGAATGGTTAAAGCTGCGGTTTCCTTTGTATTCCCTGCACTGCTGTGTACGACTACACAAACAAGCTTCTATTAGTTTCCAATGTGCCCAGGACTGACTCCATCCTGCTAATTACCTGTTTCGTCTTTCACCATGACAAGCGGAACTTCCCCGGCGCTGACAACGGCACAGCTGGGCTCTTCCCACTGACACACTGGATCCAGGACACACAGAGCCGGCACAGGCTCGCCCGCTGGGCTGACAATCAAATGACTAAAAGGCACCGACTGATCCTTTTCAAGGACTAGAGCTTTGCTGAGAGACGGCTATTCCTGCTGGAGACGAGATCTGCTGCTTCTGCTGCTACTGATTCTGCTGCTACTGGACTCTGCTCTGTGTGTTACAAGCAGCTGCTGTGTGAGTGTGTGTGTCTGTGTGTGTGTCTGTGTGTGAGTGTGTGTGTGTGAGTGTGTAACACATGCAGGATTCCAATGGGCTGTGTCTGCTTGTCAGGCTGCCTCCCTCCACCTTCTATTCTGCATTCCTTTCCCTCCTGTGATGTGACAGTTACAGGCAAAACTCCAACGCCAGCACCAGTGCCTTTCCCTTGCAGATTGCAAGCTCCTGGGCACGGCAATATCCACAGCCTTACAGCAGGATCAGGTCCTTGGTGAAAACAACACTATACACAGATAATTTTCATACTTTTACAGAATGGATATTATTATTATTATTATTATTATTATTATTAATAGGTATTTATAAATCACCAACATATACCACAGCGCTGTACAATGGAAGGGACTACAGCTCAAACATACTGATTACATACCAATACCGACCCATACAGGAGGAAAAGAGGCTTCTGCAATTACAACTGTTTTGCTGCACAGCTCTCGGAGGATTCTGGGAGTTGTAGTACAGCAGCTACAGCCATACATAAAATGACAGATCAGTTATTATCATGCGGATGAGAATATATATATATATATAGCCAGCGTTGAGGAAACGAGGCCCACAGGGGCTCCCACTCCCCCCAGGCCCCCACTTAGTCGCAACCCCACACAGGCCCTGTCCCTTCTTGCAACCTCCCTCCAACACACCTGAATAACTGTTCTCTTGCTGCAATTGGGGCCAGGGCTCTGGGTCGGCAGGGCCCACTGGGATTTTACCTGGTGACCTGCCAGCCGGTCCAGTACAACCCTGTATACAGGGGGCCTGCTGGGGCCCACCGGGCCTACTACCTCAGGGCCCCCCACACCCCTCACCACAGCCTCAAAACCCTCTCCGGCCCCCCTGCCCAAGCCATAACCCCACTCTATCCCCCCCTGCGAGGGAAGGGCCCAGTTTGGCCCTGTATAGATATTTATAAATAGTTATCATTTTGTAAACTAGGTATTATCCATGTTGATGACAATGTGTCCACCAGAGGGCACTGATTAACTGGAATCTATGCAGGATGAGGAACAGTATGGCAGCTCCACCTCAAAAGGAAAAATGAAACATGCACAGAAATGAGGTGGCCAGTGCCCATATAAGATTTAGTGGACATTTACTGGACAATAAATGCATTCACACGCAGCAGAGGTGTGTTTTCCCTTTAAACGTGATTGTGAGTTCTGGCGGACCAATCACAGCCCTTGAGCAACAAGGAACAAACAAGTGACACAATACAAACAGGATTCCAACATCCAATCAAACTGAAAAGCCACTGACACCAGAGAAGCGCGTGCGAGCGTGTGTTAGTGCAAGAGAACCGAAGCTCGGGACAGTTACACGACAGAAGGGTTAATGGGACACTGCTGACTAAAGGAAAATAATCACTTGCACATGAGTAACGTTCTGTAATGAATGGAAATAAATGTCTTTCCTGTTACACAGGTATCTGTTTCCTTCCTGGCAGATGCACAGCAGTGCTGCCTTGCTTGATGGCAGGGATTCTGCTCTCACATGACACAGTGTTTCTACAACTTATGTCACAAGGATTTTTGTTATCAGTGACACTTGCGAGTCATTTTCGAACGCGACAAATCGAGCGACAAATGTTGTACTTAATGAATTTCTGAATACACACGTGCAGTTTTGTTGGCTTGGAGACACTGAGGCGAATTCGATAAAGGAACGAATAGTCGCCAGGGACTGCGTCACCCCACTACGACAGGAGCAAACGCGTTACCACTACACTAATTCACTAAAATGCAGCTTTGCGTCTCGGCTGCCAAACACTGGCGACTTTTTGTTGTCAATTCATAGTGAATTGTCTAGGGATGCGCCGAATCCAGGACTTGGTTCAGTATATGACCAGGATTCAAATTTGGTTTAATCCGTGTGTCTGGCTGAACCAAATCCTAACAGAAAGGGAAATTGCGTAACTTAGTGTCATGAAACAAGAAAGTAAAATGTTTTTTCCACTTTTTACCTTTCTGTCGCTAATTTGCATATGCTAATTAGGATTCCGATTCAGTATTCGGCTGAATATTTCATGAAGGATTCAGAGATTCGTCCGAATCCCAAATAGTGGATTCGGTGCATCCCTAGAATTTTCGTTAAGTGTTCAATTCCACTTAGAGAAACTTCTTTAACACTCTTGCGATTAAGTTGAAGAGGGCGGGTACCTAAAAGTCGTACGGACATCGGCATTAGTAATGTTGGTGCAATTTCTTCAAGTGGCCACTTATTATTACAAATGTCCAAAAGTAACAACCATTCACAAGAGCGAGGGGGGGGGGAATCTGAATTGTGGGTAAAAACCATGGAAATTAGCATCTGAAATTTGCACTTTGCACTGAGTTCATTAATGACCCTTTGTGACTCTAACTTTAAGGCCTGTGTAGTCGGGCAGATTTGGGGAGATTAAGTCGCATGGCGACTAATCGCCTCTTCTGCAGGGCGACAATTTCCCCCGAGCTGCCTTCCGTCTGTTTGAATGAAGAATCGCCTGCGTTAACGCACTCGCGGAGCTTTGATTTCCGAAGTTGCCTCATGAGGAAACTTAGGGCGACTTCGGAAAGCGTAGCAGCGCAAGTGCATTAGCGCAGTTGATTTTTCATTCAAGCCGACGGAAGCATTTCGGGAAGATTATGCAGAAGAGGCGATTAGTCGGCAGGTGACTAAATCTTCCCGAATATGCACCAAGCCTTAAAGGGGTTGTTCACCTTAAAGTTAGCTTTTAGTATAATGTAGAGAGTGATATTCTGAGAAAATTTGCAATTGATTTTCATTTTTTTATTGTTTGTGGTTTTTGAGTTATTTAGCTTTTTATTCAGCAGCTCTCTAGTTTGCAGCGTCAGCAATGTGGTTTCTAGGGTACAATTACCCTAGCAACCCTGCATTGATTCGAATAAGAGACTGGAATATGAATAGGAGAGGGACTGAATAGAATGATAAGTAATAAAAAGTAACAATAACAATACATTTGAAGCCTTACAGAGCATTTGTTTTTAGATGGGGTCAGTGACCCCCATTTGAAAGCTGCAAAGAAACAGAAAAAAATTGCAAATCATTAAAAAACTAAGAAAAATAAAGAATGAAGACCAATTGAAAAGTTTCTTAGAATTGGCCCTTCTACAATATACTAAAAGTTAACTTGAAGGTGAACCATCCCTTTAAAGGAGAAGTAAAGGTTAAATACTTGGGGTACCAATATCTTGCGCAAACCTTTCAGTAGTGAAGATCCTGATCTAGTGACACCGTCTCAGGGTACTTTCTTTAACTGAAGTGCCGCCATGTTGGATCCAATCAACCGCGCGTCTCCTGTGCCCGCTGGGATGGCACCTGCCCAGTTTAGTACTTTTATACCGCTGAGTAACTGGATGAAAAATAGCAAAGTACCCTGGGCCTGTGCCACAAGGTTGGAACCCTCACGTATCTGGGCCACCATAAAAAAACCGCAGTGTGACACAGGCCTAGGGGTCCCAACCCACTGGCATTTGACTGGACCGGTTCAGAATTACACAGTTACCAGCAACGTGCTTGTAATACCCTATAATATACACGAGCCAGGAATATCCTTGTAAACTGTGCTTAGTGATGTCATTGGTTATAATTGGAGATTAGTGATGTCATTTCCGTCACATGACTCAATAAAACGTGTGATTTAATAAATAAAGTGCCCCATGTTGTAAAATATGAGGATATTAGACGTCACTTCGGAGCTCCTCCAGCCTCGTGCTTTAATATGGCCATGGAACTCCTCGTTGCTTATAATGTGTAGATATATATATATATTACACCAGAAGGGGCAGTTTGTTCACTATATAATTCTCTCCTCACTGCCTGATTACCCCTTATAAGCACAGGCCCCCTCAACCCTTTTACTCGACCTGCAGGCTGGTAATATACCAGAAAACAGTGTCAATCCTGCACTGGCTTTATTGTCAGCCAACAAGCCTAACTTTTATCTCCCACTATTGTTGGACTACAAGTCCCAGCATCCCTCAGATATCATTTTCTACTGGGTGCCCCAGAAACTACTGGGTTTGCCCTCTTATTGCGCCAGCTCTGAGCCAAGGATTTCAGAAACATAAAATCCTAATAAAAAATCCTAATAAAAACTGATATATATATTCCTCCTTGCCCCCAGCACAGTGTCCGACGCAGCACTCGCCCACACAATCCCCTGAGCTCTGAACAAGCCGTTCCCGGGGCCTGGGGTCTCTTGGAACATGGAGGGTCTCTGTGCTACACAATAAAGTGATCCAATGTGCAGATGGTTGGGCAGAGGAATGGAGACGCTGGCACTGAATTCCCTTTGCTAATTACACGCACGGAGAGAATATGCCATCTGCCCCTCCTCTTATATATTTATACCCCTATTTATACCCCACATCGCAGCTGGGGGATATTTTTAACGAGGGAATTTAGTTTATCGGAGCTGCAGACTCAAAGCAAAGAACAAATGTAAGTGCTGCTCCTGGGTCTTTGTTGTTACGTCATTCCTCCTCCTGTTTATGTCTCACACATTTCTATTTTCTGGCAAATTAAACTGCCCATTCCCCCAACTGCCGGGTCCAACATGAGTCAAGTCATGAGTCAACAGGGTTCTGACATGGCGCAATGACCCAAAATGCCCAGATGCTTTGTGACGACCCCTAAGGGCAGAGACACACGGGCAGATTCAAGGAGTTTAGTCGCCCGGTGACAAATCTCTTCTTTGGGGCAACTAATCTCCCCGATCTGCCTTCCCACAAGCAAGAATGTAAATCACCAGCGGGAAAGCACTTAGTTTTCAGAAGTCGCCCGAAGTTTCCTCATGAGGCGACTGTGGAAGCTAATTGAGCCCATTCCCAACGATGATTTTCATTTTAGCAGGGGGGACGGAAGAGGAAGGCAGTTCGGGGAGATTAGTCGCCCCAAAGAAGAGGAGATTTGTGGCCGGGCAACTAATATCCCTGAATCTGCCCGTGTGTCTCTGCCCTTAGATTAGATTCTCTGCAGATGTGTGGACCCCACTGAGCATGTGCAGAGCCACTGACTCTCCTCAAACAATCCTGTGACAACTGATGCTGAGGCTGCTGCATTAAGCTCACTATATGGCAGCATTTCTAGGCATTTTTATTTTAAGACTTTAGTTCATTAAATAGGTCTCCAATAAATAAAAAGTTCTTCTATAGAGGCCACACCTCATTATGCAAAAACTGTCCCGATCCATCATAACTCCACTCTCTACACCAGAGGTCCTCAAACTTGGCCCTCCAGCTGTTAAGGAACTACAAGTCCCACAATGCAATGATGGAGTCTGACAGCCACAGTCAGGCAAATGCATTGTGGGACTTGTAGTTCCTTAACAGCTGGAGGGCCAAGTTTGAGGACCACGGCTCTACACCTCTTTTAGGGCCACAAAGTGGGATAGGGGTGCCATCAGGGGAAAGCAGAGGGCACTTCAACGAGGAGCCGATAAGAACAAAGATGCAAAACATTGAGGGGGTGGGGCATATGGGAGAGGGGGTGGGACTTCTGCATATTAGGGCATTGCTGGGGCAGAGACCATGCATGCCGGGGATTCCCATTCTACTTGTTGCCAGGGCCACATGCATGGGGGTTGCAGTTGCCCAATGGTCTTTTCACTGGTGCCCCTTGAGATGAAGCCCCTGTTAACTAAGTAGTATGGGATAATGATTACCAATGGCAGCCTTGGTTGAAGAAACTCAAGTGGGAGACCTAACAGGACCTGCCCCCTCCCAAAGTTGGCCCTGACTATCTAAGCAGCTTTGTACTTGGCCTTTATTTCATATTGTTCTTGCATTTCATGTTCAGTTCTGCCACTCTCCTAGTCTGGTTGCTAGAAACCAGTCACCGTGGCAACAGAACCAGATCCTTTTTAAGCTTCTATCTGCCATTGCAGATTCCAGTGTCTCGTTGGTAAGGTCAGTGAACCTAGCAACCAAGGAGCAGCCTACATTCCAAACAGGACAGGCTTCTATTAGGGCCCCGTATCCCAGGGCCACAGCACATTATTAATATTAAAGTCGTGTGCTGGCTGTTCAGATCCACGTGAAACGCAGTGAGGGAAAGAATTTTAAGCATGAGCAGGGGCCACAGTACGGCTAATAATAGCCAAGTGTTCTCCAATGTCACCGCACACACATGTGCAACTCACACAACTGCCAGCCAATCACAAGTGCCGCCCCCAACCTTCATTCATAAATATACTGGAAGCCACTTTCTGCATCTGATGACAGGGAGCAGGCGGGGGGCTACAATGAGCGAGGGGGGACATTTCATTGACAATATCAATTCATAGAAATCCTCAGCTCGACTTCCATTCCTAAACAGAAATACCCAGCGGGGCCCTCTCCTCTGCCATAAATTATCAATGGTTTTAAATGCATGTGTTTTATATCCTCTGCACTACTGGTTCTAGCTCGTGAAACAATGTAGCAGAAGCCAGCTGATTGACAGACCTGGAGAAGAAAGATGATTGATCGTAGGAGACATGACGGCCAATTAGAAACAAGTGAAGCGTGAACTTGCGGCACAAAATATGACAAACTATGTGGCTAAACAAGTTCCCGGCACAGACGCGAGCAGAAGAGGAGGATGCTGGGAGCTCCGGTACAGCACTTGGCCAATGAGCACTTTATAGCCAGTGGGACTGAAGCCCAGAAGGGAGATTCAGCTCTGGGGTCAGTAATGCAGATTATAATAAATCACTAATACGGTCCCTTGGTGCGGCTAATAGAGCTGGGCGGCTCCGCAATGCACAACTTGCCTCTTGCAACAAAACATGCAACGCTTCTATATGAAATGGAAAGATCACCTTAAAAGATACTTTTTAAGCCATTTCACCTTCTGCATCTCCACTGTTTGCTTGCGGTTGTCAGGGTCCCACTTACCATAGCAACCTGAGTGACTTGATTTCAGTGATTTCGGTCAGAGACTAATGATGATTAGAATGAGTGATACAATAAAGTCCCACTGGAAGGCTGATTAGAGCCGTATTCCCACAGAAGCTTGTGCAGGTGACAGTTGGATGTCTCAACTGTCACTTTATTTGCCGCACAGTAAAGAGGGTGCTGATGGGGGCTGTTCTGAGCCCATATTGGATATACTGGTCCCTTTATGTTCATACAAATGTAAGTGACCAGAAGGGGCATTTATTCCTGAAGAAGAAAAACTCTAAGGCACCGTATGGAACCTCTAAGGCACCGTATGGAAACTCTAAGGCACCGTATGGAAACTCTGGAGGCAGGTGAATTATAAATAATCCTATGAATTTCACAGAAAAAGGCATGGATTCAGGAAAAGGCCTCCCAGCTGAGTTACAGAAACAACCAGCAATTCTATGGACATAAGGCAAATTAATTTCTTTGAAATAAGAAGGATTAAAGTATTAATGGCCACAAGGTTCATTATTCCTCAGCAATTCATCTGCCCCCCTCTATGACTCGAATTCCCTCTAAGAGAGAATTAAAATACAAAGCAAAAGGGGTCACAGTAACAAGTGTAGGATTTTCGGGAGAGGGTATAGATGTGGGTCTGCGGGTCGTTATATTGTCTATATTTTACTCCTTTGAAAATTTCTGTCCACACCCACTTTTGATGATGTCACTTCCGATTCGCAGGAACATCATTCCCTGTTTAATGGTAGTCGGCGCAAGGCGGTTCGGGTTGCGGATAAGGGAGCTGCGGGTCGGTGCTGGGTAGTGGATCCAATAAATAAAATATGAGGGTTTCTATGCAGGACTCTACTGCCAGGTGGGGTAGGGAAAAAACAGCCTTCCTATATATTTCTCTTTTTTCCCTATTAATAACATTGGGATCAACCAAGGAGTGAGCAGTATTTTCCCAGGACCAGTGTCTCTGGAAACAGAACTTTATCAGACCCAAAAGCCACTTTCCCAGACAAACCCCAAATTCATCATGAACTGGTCCTGCCCCTCCTCGGTGTAACTCAGTCCCTCTGCTGACTTACCCAGCCCAGTCTGGAGGCCCGTTAGCTCCTCACACAGGTAGTAGTCGTTGGGATTGAGACAGGGCATGTGCTGCAGCAGGGTCTGCTTGGGGATAAGGTAGAGCACCTCAGCGATCTCCCCATCTTCTATAATAGACATGCGCTTCACCGAGGTCCCTGGTTTGTTTTTGCTGGGCTGCTGAGCCTCCTTACTGCGGCCAGAACCACACAGTTTGCCCAAAGCGTTCAGTCCGGGGAATGGCAACATCTCAAGCAACAGAACCGCAGGAGCTTGCGGAGAGAATGACCCCCGAGGCCACTCAGTCTTCTTTAGGCTCCATCTCTATCATTACAGCTGGCACCTCCATAAGTTTGATTTTCTACAAGGGAAACCTATGGCAGAACAAGTTCCAGAACCTTCCAGTCTGGAGCCCGGTCCCTCGGCTGCCTCTTCTTTCCTACTCGCTGCAGGAGATTAAGAGGAGATATATTTGCTGTGATTATCAGCAGGAGATTACAGGACAGGCCAGGTCACATGACCCACATCCCCCAGACCATCCTGATCAACAAGTAATCACTGAGTGGGACAGGAGATCCCCGCACTGCTGGTCACGACTGCAGAATTACCACTGGCGCAATCTGAGTAAGATCCAAGGGAAAACTGGCTAAATGGATTATTTTCCAACGTATTAAAATTATATCCCACTGGGGAGGGGCGTTTATTAGAGCCAAGCAATCTGGGCTCATAATCCCGAATCTCCCCGGGATGAGAATATGATCTGATGAGTATGTTACTCAAGGAACAGGGACCAAAGCAGTGACAATGTAGGAAGGAAAGTGCAAGTGCTACGGAGCTTGGCCGGGTGAACTGAAGGGCAGGTTAATCTGATTAAAAGGTCACCGTGTCACTTGCAGTACCGCTTCCCACCACATCCGCACCTGAATCAATGACAAACTCAACAACGTTTGATGATACAAAGTAGCCGCTAGGAATCTGAAGACGGATCAGCAAGGAGAGTGACACATTGTATATGTTACAAGAGATACAGTCACTCTGATTGGTGCAAAGACACTGGTCAGTCTCATCCAATCACTTCTACACACTTAGTAACACAAATCCACACTGATACTCACACAAAAACACACTGGAACATTCACACAGGTGTGTACACTAAAGTAGGAACACAAAAGAGACAAATACACACAACCAGTTTCTGAATGAGCCCCCCCTTAACTGATACGCTGACGAAAAGAGGGGAATACCCGAAGTGCCGAACATCAGAATCGCTGAAGCCGCAAAAAGACCCGAAGCCACGAAAGGAGCAGAAGAAGCTGAAGAAGAACCTATTCTATTTCCACTGAGCACCAATATATATTTTTTTATTTTATCAAACCCCTGGCCACCAGTGTTGTTTTTAAAAACTTATGGGGGGCCCTGACCACCACTGATGTCTGTATGGACTTTTTACTATGGTGTGGGCAGGATCTGGGGCGGAAGTTGGGGTGGGAGGGACCAGGGGGCCCAGAAAATGTTACTGTATGGGGCCCTGTGATTTCTCATGGCAGCCCTGCACACAACAGCAACACATTGAAGCTGACAAACAGGAATTGTCACACTGCAAAGTACCCCGTGCACCCTGACACCCACACACCCTGACTGACACCCACGCACCCTGACACCCACACACTCTGACACCCACGCACCCTGACACCCACGCACCCTGACACCCACGCACCCAGGCTTGCCACATTTTCTTGAAAAAAATACAGACCTTATATATATTTATCGTTTTTTCCTATGAATAACATTGGGAGCAACCAGCAAAAATACCGGCCAGTAAAATACCAGCCAGGTGGCAACCCTACACACACCCTGACACCAACTCATAAAGGCACACTCAGTGACAAGTAACACTGCCACAATGAGGCATAAACACATAAGGACCAGGGCCACCATCAGTAGGGAACATCAGTCACGGCCCCATGGCTAACAGAACAGGGCCCCAGGAGACGTACAAAATAAAAGTTGTAATGGGGGTGGGGCTGGTGGGGGGAGGGGTTTGGTGGATTATGGGCAGGGTTTGAGGATAATGGGCGTGACACATTAACACTCACATACTCCTACACTCACACGCAAACAGTAAAACTAACATACTCCTACACTTACACAGTAATACTCATATACTACTACACTCACACAGTAACACTCATATACTCCTACACTTACACTCACACAGTAACACTCACATACTCCTACACTTACACTCACACAGTAATACTCACATACTCCTACACTTACACAGTAATACTCATATACTACTACACTCACACAGTAACACTCACATACTCCTACACTTACACTCACACAGTAACACTCATATACTCCTACACTAACACTCACACAGTAACACTCATATACTCCTACACTTACACTCACACAGTAACACTCATATACTCCTACACTTACACTCACACAGTAATACTCGCATACTCCTACACTCACACAGTAACACTCATATACTTCTTCACTTACACTCACACAGTAACACTCACATACTCCCACACTCACACGCACACAGTAAAACTCACATACTCCTACACTTACACAGTAATACTTATATACTACTACACTTACACTCACAGTAATACTCACATACTCCTACACTCACACAGTAACACTCATATACTCCTACACTTATACTCACACAGTAACACTCATATACTCCTACACTTACACTCACACAGTAACACTCATATAC
>CM044443.1:3359352-3380574 GCA_024363595.1 Xenopus borealis
AACTTTTCAATTGGCCTTCATGATATTCTTTTCTAGTTTCTGAATGATTTGCCTTCTTCTTCTGACTCTTTCCAGCCTTCAAATGGGGGGGGTCACTGACCCCATCTAAAAAAACAAATGCTCTGTAAGGCTACACGTGAATGTGGAAGAGAAAAGCCAGAAAGACTGCACTTCCCCTTTTCCCTATTAAATGAAACAGAGAATGTCTCCCAGTTATTTGTTATACAGAGTGAGCCCTCGGGCCGTGCACAATCCTGTGGGGCAAGTTCTGAACCTACAAACGTTTAATGGGGCGCTACGCCTTTAAGTTAACTTTTAGTGTGTTACAGTATGGCCAGTTCTAAACTTCAATTGGTTTTTATTTTTTTTTATATATAGTTTATTAATTATTTGTTTTCTTATGACTCCAATGGGGGGGGGGGGGTCACTGACCCCATGTAAAAAACAAATGCTCTATAAGGGTTGGGGCAGATTTAGTTAGGGATGCACAGAATTCAGTTCTGGATTCGGCCTTTTTCAGTCGTATTCGGCTGAATCCTTGTGCCCAGCCGAACCGAATCCAAACCCTAATCTGCATATCCAAATTAGAGGAGGGAAATCGTGTGACTTTTTGTCCCAAAACAAGGAAGTAAACAATGTTTAACCCTTCCCACCCCTAATTTGCATATGCAAATTAGGATTCAGTTCAGTATTCGGCTGAATCTTTCTTGAAGCATTCGGGGGTTCGTCCGAATCCAAAATTGTGGATTCAGTGCATCCCTAGATTGTTGCCTGGCGACTAATCTCCTCTGCGACAATCTCCCAGAAACTGCGCTAATGCACGCGTGACGCTTCGATTTTCGAAATTGTCTCATGAGGAAACTTCAGGCGAATTCGGAAATTGAAGCGCGGCGAGTGCATTAGTGCAGGCGATAATTCAATCAAGCAGACAGAAGGCAGTTTAGTTATATTGTCGCTACGTAGAAGAACCGATTAGTCGCCAGGAGACTAAATCTAACTGCGTCTGCCCCAAACCTAATGCTACACATTTATTGTTATTGTTACTTTTTATTCCTCATCTTTCTATTCAGTCCCTCTCCTATTCATATTCCAGACTCTTATTCAAATCAGTGCATGGTTGCTAGGGGAATTTGGACCCTAGCAACCAGATTACTGAAATTACAAACTAGAGAGCTGCTGAATAAAAAGCTAAATAAGCAAAAAACCACAAATAATAAAAAATGAAAACCAATTGCAAATTGTCTCAGAATATCCCTCTGTACATCATACTAACAGTTAAGGTGAACAATCTTTAAATGGGCCCAGTTTAGAACTCAGGCTTTGTTCTGAACCAGAAGCAGCCCATACAGGGTAATGAGTTGAGTTAATGAGCATTAAAGGGGTGGTTCACCTTCAACTTAACTTTTAGTATATTGTAGAAGGGCCAATTCTAAGAAACTTTTCAATTGGTCTTCATTATTTATTTTTCATAGTTTTTTAATGATTTGCAATTTTCTTCTGTTTCTTTCCAGCTTTCTCATTGGGGTCACTGACCCCATCTAAAAACAAATGCTCTGTAAGGCTACAAATGTATTGTTATTGTTACTTTTTATTACTTATCATTCTATTCAGTCCCTCTCCTATTCATATTCCAGTCTCTTATTCAAATCAATGCAGGGTTGCTAGGGTAATTTGTACCATAGATACCAAATTGCTGACACTGCAAACTAGAGAGCTGCTGAATAAAAAGCTAAATAACTATAAAACCACAAACAATAAAAAATGAAGACCAATTGCAAATTGTCTCAGAATATCACTCTCTACATTATACTGACAGTTAAGGTGAACAATCTTTAAATGGGCCCAGTTTAGAACTCAGGCTTTGTTCTGAACCAGAAGCAGCCCATACAGGGTAATGAATTGAGTTAATGAGCATTAAAGGGGTGGTTCACCTTCAAGTTAACGTTTAGTATATTGTAGAAGGGCCAATTCTAAGAAACTTTTCAATTGGTCTTCATTATTTATTTTTCATAGTTTTTTTAATGATTTGCAATTTTCTTCTGTTTCTTTCCAGCTTTCTCATTGGGGTCACTGACCCCATCTAAAAACAAATGCTCTGTAAGGCTACATATGTATTGTTATTGTTACTTTTTTATTACTTATCATTCTATTCAGTCCATCTCCTATTCATATTCCTGTAATTTGTACCATAGATACCAAATTGCTGACGCTGCAAACTAGAGAGCTGCTGAATAAAAAGCTAAATAACTATAAAACCACAAACAATAAAAAATGAAAACCAATTACAAATTGTCTCAGAATATCACTCTCTACATTATACTAAAAGTTAACTCAAAGGTGAACAACCCCTTTAAGGTTAAACCTTTGAATCACCTTCACAATAAGGATATGTTGTTTAGTTCCTTGACCCAATCAAGCCTGACCGCTCATTAATGACCCGGTTCACTGGAAAAGAGAAACAGGACAACACCAATTACATGGAGGGACTCACTCACAGTGTTCAGCCCCCCCAAACTGAAACCAGGACCTTCTGGGAAACTGAATAAAATAATGAGTAGTTTTTTTTTATTTGCTTTTTTTTCTTGACTATTTCCAGCTTTCTAGTGGCTGATTCTAAGCAACTTTTCAATTGGCCTTTATTTTTTTTCTTTATAGATTTTTATTTATTTGCCGCCTTCTTCTGGCACTTTCCAGCTTTCAAACGTGGGGTCCCTGACCCAACCTAAAAATGTAAATACATGGTTACTTTTTAATCAGTCATCTCAGGCCTTTCATATTCTAGTGTCTGATCAAATCCACATATGGTTGCTAGGGTAGTTTGGATCATAGCAACCAGACGGCTGAGATTTCAATCTGGGCAGCTGCTGAATAAAAAGCTAAATAAGTAAAAAAAACACAAATAATAAAAATCAATTGCAAATTGTCTCAGAATATCCCTCTCTACGGCATACTAAGTTCATTTAAAGGCGCACAGCCCCTTTCATGGCGTTCTAGATCAATGGTACAATCTTCCCAGCTGGCTGATACCCCAGAACTAATTATGTGACTGGCACAGTAAGTAGTGCCGCCCTGGGATACTTTTTGTTCTAGTTGGACATATTCAACAGGTTTTTCCGCTTCCAACACTTTTTTTCAGTTTAGTTGGTGTCAGATACTTCACCAGAAATAAAGACTTTTTTCCAATGACCTATTTTGTGACTTGTTTTTTTCTTATATTGAAAGGTAAAGTTCCATGTTTCCCCTTTATGTGTTTGGAAAGCAGCTCTGGCGGGAGGGGGTCAGCCCCAATTTTTTTTTTAACTTATAAAGGGGCCCTGTGTGTGGGGGTGGGGTTATTTTTTTATTAGCGCTGGTGTGGTCTCTTAACCATGATGTTGAGTGGGTGGGGATCAGGGGCGGGGCTTGGGTGCCTGGGTGGGCGGGGCCTAGGCACCCCGACAATTTTGTTGTACAGGGCCCAGTGATTTCTAATGGCGGCCTTATATAGTGTTGCTTTTACATGGTGATAGAAATTAATATCTTTAAAAATAATGCAGCCCCTTTATTAGCGCTCCCTATAGATATTTATTGGTCACTGTTTCAAATAAGGGGTGGGTGTCCTAATGGTCCCTCCCTGAAGCACAGTAGGAGGGGGGCAGCCAATCACAGCCCTGCAGTCACACAAGCTTCAGTTCCCTATCAGGTCCTGCTAGCTGCTGATTGGTTCCTGTCCCACAGTGCAGTGAGCCGAGTGCTTGGGAATTCAAGGAGCAGCAAGTAGAAGAGAAGGGAGGGATTATTGGGGTTTTTGTAGAAATATTCAATAAATCCTACTTATTTAAGCACAATTCTTCTATATCTAAATGAGTATAATGCACTGGTACATTCTTGTTTTTTTATACAAAACGTCTCCTTTAAGTCTACATGTTGCAAAGTGCATGGAAGGCAAACACCAGGCAATTGTGAGTTACTGGGCTCTGTCTTGCTGCAGTAAAGGGATGGTTACCCTTTAATTAGCCATCAGTTTGGTAAAGAAAAACTAATTCTAAGTAGGGTTGCCACCTTTTCTTGAAAAAAATACAGCCTTCCTATATATTTATCTTTTTTTCCTATTAATAACATTGGGATCAGCCATCAAAAATACCGGCCAGGTGGCAACCCTAATTCCAAGCAACTTTTCAGTTGGTCTTCATTATGGTTTTTGTGCAACATTGTATGCAAATTACAGGAGACCAAGTGGGTTAAACCCGATCGAGATTGAAATTGCACTCGCTGGCATTTCGAGGGCGGCAAGTCGTCCGCTAACAGCGCCGGTTTATGGAAATCGTCGCAGAAACTCTATCGCCGGAAACATGATTTTTATTTATAGTGGCACGGCAGCCATTTTGTTGGTGGGCAGAAGCGACGATAGAAATCTTCGGGGGACTGCAATTACGCAGAAGGCGTGTCTAATTAACGTGGTTCTCTCCCCAGGTGTTTCCCATAAGCTGTTATTGTGCTGCAATAGTCTGTGGGGCCTCTTCTGTATGGCCGGCAGTACTTCCGGTCCTGGGTCGTCACGTGGTGCATCAATGTAGGACGGAACGCCAGGAGGTCCAATTGCAGTGGAAGAAGCAGACGTTTCCGGAGCACATGGCGGGGGATGCGGCTGTCAGGCTGTTGGCGCTGAACGGGCTGTTCCCGGTGTATAAACCCAAGGGCCCCACCTCGGCCCAAGTAGTGGCGCAGCTGAAGGGCGTGTTGCTAAAAGGTTAGAGCTTCACACGACTCTCCTCTTACCCACACAGTGGAAAGGACCCTGGGAACCTACTGAGCGGCTCTAGGGGGCGTGTGATAAATATCTGGAGAGAGTCAAGATGTGGAGGGGAGAGTGGAGATGTTTCCCATAGCAGCCAATCAGCAATTAGATTCAAAAGCAGAGATCTGATTGGTTCATCTCTGGAAATCTCTCCAGATCTTTATCTCCAATTTTAGTGAACCCCCCTCTCTCATGCCAGTGTTATTAATAGGGATAAAAGATAAATATTTAGGAATGGCCCTAATTATTACTCTATTGTCCTGCACAGACCTGTTATTGCCTCCTCACCCCTTTCTAGAGTTGCCAACAGGCCGGTATTTTACCATCTTAGCCGGTAAAACACCTGTCGGTGTTACAAATTTACTGGCAATGTAGCCACCCAGCCGGTATTATACTGGCCTAGTTGGTAAAACATCTGCCAGGGCCGGTATTACAAATTTACTGGCAATGTAGCTGCCGCTAAATCCGTAATACCCCATTAAAGGCCTTTGGCCCTCCCCTAATCTGCTGTAAACGTAACTTTTTTTCGGGTTTGGGCCAATCATGTGTCGTGGCTCCACCCCCTTTGACATCACAGCACGCCCCCTTTCTTCCCGCCCGCACCACTGCCGTTAAAAACTTTTTTTTCAAAGCTGGCAACCCTATGTAGGTCACATCATGGAACAATAACTATGAAAACTAATCAATGAATCAGGTTTTGGGGAATGGGGTGGAAGGGAAATATTTTGCCATAGAGGCCATTGGCTTCTTATTATGACTCCGCCCCCAACCTGCAGCAGCTCGAGATCATGGGCCCCTCATAGGCTCATTGGAACATAATAAGTAACATCAGTTACTGTCGCTTTCTCTTTCCTCTCACTAGAAGCTGAACTGAAAGAATATGCCAAGAAAAGGAAACAGACCCTGAAGATTGGCCACGGGGGGACACTGGATAGTTCTGCCTCAGGGGTGCTCGGTAAATATGTCCCACCACTTGTATACTCTTGCCTACTGCCTACTACATGGGGATTAATAGTGTCACAGAACCCAAGACTTCTAATATCCTTATCATTTACAGTAGGGGGTACATTATCCCTTATAATACATGAGTGATACTCAGAGTTCCCTGTATAACTCAGCCTGCAGCCTTGTGCCTTTATATGGTCACACCCCTCAGTGACTTCTAATATCCTTATCATTTACAGTAGGGGGTACATTATCCCTTATAATACATGAGTGATACTCAGAGTTCCCCCCTGTATAACTCAGCCTGCAACCTTGTGCCTTTATATGGTCACACCCCTCAGTGACTTCTAATATCCTTATCATTTACAGTGGGGGGTACATTATCCCTATTATAGCTGTGTTTGGGAAATCGTACATCAGGCCTGTGTGCTGGGAAAGTATAAATGGGGGCACAGCTTGTGATGGATCTTGTGTAGATTGCAGGGTGTGAGCTTTATGGAATTATTGATCTGCACTTCCTGTTCTAATTAATCTTGTCCTTCCTCTCATTAAGGAGCTTATTCGCAGTTAATCATTAGCCAGCACTGAGTAATATCGGTTCTTCTGTACTGGTGGTTCTGACTATAATTTCTCGCATTTTCCATTGATTTTTTTTTTTATTTCAGTAATTGGCATTGGGAATGGCACCAAAATGTTGAGCACAATGCTTGCAGGGTCCAAGGTAAGTAATGTTTAATTCAGATCATATTCACAACTACTGTAAGTGCTGGGTCAGACTGGGCCAATGGGAAAAACTTAGTTTGCACAGCCCCCGACCTCCCTCCCGGGCCCCAGTTGGTAAGTAAAGAAGAAGGTACACATGGGGGGACCAGAGTGGGGGTGAGGGGGCCCCAGTCTGACACTGGCTGCTGTAATGGTGAGTGGGGTCCTTGGTGGGTGAGTACAGTATAGCAGCTCCCACTCTCACATATAAATACAAATTAAAGGTAGAACAAGCTGGTGGTCTCTATTGTGTCTCTGTTGCTCCTGCAGAAATACACGGCAGTGGGGGAGCTGGGGAAGGCTACAGACACGCTGGATGCGTCAGGCTCAGTTACTGAAGAGAAACCTTATGGTGAGACTTTGCTACGTCCCTTTAATCTCACACCAACCCATGTCCAGCAGTGATGTGCGTGTTGGGATTTTCCTAACCTGCACCCACCCACCGTCCGTGCCCACCCCAACCTGACTTCTGGGTTCCTCTTATAGACCCGCCCTGCCCCACTGATGATGTCACAAAAGGGGAGGGCCGTCCAGGCGCACGTCTATAAAAAGTGTGTGCTATAGAGCCCTATATTCCATCTGTAGCCTGGGCTTTTTATCACCTGGTATTGAGCCCCCTATATATAGTGAATAAAGTACCCCCTATTGTAAAATATAAGGATATTATAAGTTACCGAGGAGTTTCATGACCATATAAATGTACGAGGCCGAAGGCCGAGGTAACTTCTAATATCCTCATATTTTGCAACTGGGGGTACTTTATTTATTATAATACACAAGTTTCAGTGAGTCATGTGACAGAAATGACATCAGAACTCACCGTTTATAAGGATATAATTTGCAAGATATTTACGGCTTTTGTGTATTATATATATATTTAATATCCCAGAGATAATACAATTTGGGTGGGTATAAATGAGCATGGAATGATAATTGAATTATAGTTAATGCAGGCATTAGCATTATAATATAGGTATCGGATCCGTTATCTGGAAACCTGTTATCCAGAAAGCTCTGAGTAATGGAAAGGCCTTCACCCATAGGGGCAAATTCACTAAGATCCGAAAATTCGCCAGTGTTGGTTTTGCTAGCGTCCGCAGCACTTGACCAGGCGAAGTTGCGTCAGTGCGCAACTTCACCTGACGTAAGGGTGCGAAGTTGCGCAAGTCTATCTACTTCGCTAGTGTAGATTCGCCAGTGTTAGTGAATTTCCGAAGTTACGAGTTGACGTCACGCTGGCGAATTAGCGCTAGTGTTAGACGCTTTGCGCAATAATGAATTTGCCCCTACGACTCCATTTTATGCAAATAATAAAAACTGATTTCCCTTTTCTGTGTAATAATAAAACAGTCGCTTGTACTTGATCCCAACTAAGATATAATTAATCCTTATTGGAAGCAAAATCAGCCTATTGGCTTTATTTCATGTTTATATGATTTTCTAGTAGACTTAAGGTATGAAGATCCTAATTATGGAAAGATCCGTTATCCGGAAAACCCCAGGTCCTGAGCATTTTGGATAATGGGTCCCATACCTGTACAGGACCCTGTGTCTCTGCCTGTAGCACCGACCTCTAATAGAAACACTTTCTGCTAAAGTGTCAGACTTCAAGTCAAGGGGAAACTGTCGTTATCTTGTGACAGCTGGCAGGGACTTTGCACGCTGTCACTACTGATATATATATACAGTCCTTACTAGGGATGCACCGAATCCAGGATTCGGTTTGGGATTCGGCCGAATCCTTCTGCCTGGCCGAACCGAATCCTAATTTGCATATGCAAATTAGGGCCAGGGAGCTAAATCACGTGACTTTTTGGCACAAAACAAGGAAGTAAAAAATGTTTTCCCCTTCCCACCCATAATTTGCATATGCAAATTAGGGTTCAGGTTCGGTATTCGGCCAAATCTTTCGGGAAGGATTCGGGGGTTCGGCCGAATCCAAAATAGTGGATTCGGTGCATCCCTAGTCCTTACACTGACCTGACATAAACCTCTGTATGGAAATGTCTTTAGCATCTCCAGTCTGATCTCTTCTCCTGCATGTCCTTCTTCTCCCAGCAGGGGGAGCTCCCACCCCCAAAATGTTGCTTTTCCTTCATGCATCTGTGCTGCATCTGTTGCCCATTAGTGGGGGATACTAAGGGAACAAGTATGGAAGGCTGATTCTGATTATGTGCATAAATATATTCACCAGTCCAAGTCGTGCCTCTGTATAAGGTGATCTAGTTTGGACCTGGACTGACACTGCTGCAGGTACAATAAAGCCTACAACGCTCTATGACCCACCATTTGTTGTTCAATTACAACTCCCAGCACCTACCAACGGCTGATGTTTGTGGCAGATGGGAGTTGTAGTCTATGAGTTGCTAAATGCCATAGTACCCACTTTATAAGCAAATAGATGCTACTCCTGGCAGCCCTGTGCATTGCACCCAGATACAGCCGCTGTGTGTTGGATCTGCACCCATGGGTGCTGGGGGGCACTGGAGGGTTGTAATGTGACTCCTTCTCTTCCCATGCAGATCACATAAGTAAGGACGACCTGGAGGGGGCACTGAAGTTATTCACAGGAAACATCATGCAGGTCCCCCCTCTGTAAGTCATTTCCACTGTCCTTATTTCTTAGGGGATTAGACCACATTCCACTGGGTTAAACCAATTTTAGAGGGGTGTTTTGGTGCTTCATTTTTAATCCCTATTTGGGTCTCTTTCAGAATACTCTTAGCTCCTCCTCTTTTTCGACAGTAAGCCAAAGAGGGCAAGATGGCTACTTATGCTGTTGTAGAACTACATCACCCAGAAAATAGTAACCTCCCCTTTCTCTTCCAGCTTCTCGGCACTGAAGAGGGACGGGAAAAGACTGTCGAATCTGCTGCGAGACGGCGCCGAGGTGGAAGCAAAGCCAGCCAGGCCTGTGACTGTATATCAGCTGTCTCTCCGAGACTTCCAGCCTCCACTCTTTACTCTCGGTGAGTCAATGTGTTCTGGTGAAAGCTTATTCTGGAGCCAAGTGGAACCTAGTTCACCTTTAAGTTAACTTTTAGTATTTTACAGTGGCTAATTCTAAGCAACTTTTCAATTGGCCTTCATTTTTAGATTTATTCGCCTTCTTTGTCTGACTTGTTCCAGCCTCCAAATGGGGTGGGGTTGGGGTCACTGACCCCATCTAAAAACAAATGCTCTGTAAGGCTACACATTTATTGTTACTTTTTATTACTCATCTTTCTATTCAGGCCTCTCCTATTCAGTCTCTTATTCAAACCAATGCATGGTTGCTAGGGGAATTTGGACCCCAGCAACTAGACTGTAGAAATTACAAACTGGAGAGCTGCTGAATAAAAAGCTAAATAAGTCAAAAACCACAAATAAAAAATGAAAACGAATTGCAAATTGTCTCAGAATATCCGTCTCTACATTATACTGACAGATAATTTCAAGGTGAACAACTCCTTTAACCCTTTGCCTGCTGGTTTCTTATAAAAACGGTACACATTTTTAAATTAAAGTATATTGGAGATAGATTTCTTTTTCATTAAAGAAAGTAAAAATGGGATTTTATTTCTTTGCCTTTCCTTGCCCTTTAAATAACTTGACAATGCAGCGTTTTCATTTTTTGGGCTAAAGTTATAAATGCCCATTGTACTCTTGCTCCCCCTAGTGGGGATACTGTCTCAGGAAAGCAAGATTGTTTCAAAACACATCAGTTAATAGTGCTGCTCCAGCAGAATTCTGCACTGAAATCCTTTTTTTTTTTTTTTTTCAAAAGAGGAAACATCTTTTGTTATATTTCATTTTGAAATCTGACATGGGGCTAGACATATTGTCAGTATCCCAGCTGCCCCCAGTCATGTGACTTGTGCTCTGATAAACTTGCTAAAGTTGCTCTCCCTTCCCTTTACCCCCAGCAGCCTAACAGAACAATGGGAAGGTAACCAGATAACAGCTCCCTAACACAAGATAACAGCTGCCTGGTAGATCTAAAAACAACACTCAATAGTAAAATCCAGGTCCCACTGAGACGCATTCAGTTACATTGAGAAGAAGAAACAACAGTCTGCCAGAAAGCAGTTCCCTCCTAAAGTGCTGGCTCTTTCTGAAAGCACATGACCAGGCAAAATGACCTGAGATGCACCTACACACCAATATTACAACTAAATACACTTGCTGGTTCATGAATGACATTTTATATTGTGGAATTAATTATTTGCAGTGTAATTAAGAAATAAATTATTGTGGGGGCTTTTTTAATCAAGAAATATGAAAAACAAATGATATCATATATCCAATATGATGGCATATACAGCATAATTGTACCACTGAAATCGCACAATCCTTTAAGTGCCGCCTGGGGAGTTTTCTGGCCCTTTACTCGTTTCTGATTGGTTGATATTATTTCTGGACCGTTTTCACTCCTGGATACTAAGCCTGTGCTTTTCTCTTTCAGATGTTGAGTGCGGAGGTGGGTTTTACGTGAGAAGCCTGGTCAATGATCTCGGGAAAGGTAAATGGTACCTGGGAATACTGAGAAATCAATGTAAAAACATTTGTCATTACACCACCAGAGGTCACTGTTTCACTGGAGTCTGTGGATCAGAATTAACTGGCTGCTCCAAAGAGGAACAATATGAACTATCTCAAACACCTCACAGTCAGTCTGCTGCCTTGTTGCCAGGTTGCTTTGCCTAGCAACCAGACATTACTTTGAGCTTCACTCGATAGGGAAGCAAATAATTCAGAAAGCAGAGTTGCAAGTGAGTGATTTACAGAGACAAAGGTTCCACTGCCTTGTGATTGTTGCTGCTGCCCCCCAATTTATATGGAGATTAGCCGTGTATCTGATAAGCCCATTGTCACTCACTGCCGGCTCATTGCTCTCCCCGGGATGCAAATTGTCTTGGCGTCCTGTTGTGCGGCTATCCTGACAGCTGCTGAGTGAACCTGCTGAGCTGGTGCTGCCTGGTTCTTTCTCCCGTCTTGTGATTTTGCTTCTCACAAGCCCAGACCCCCACGTGTCCTGCCTCTTTCTGTGGCGTCGCAGCTCACGTGCATTTTGTGCCCTACTTGTGCTGCTATTCTAAGCCCGATATCCTTCTGTTCCTCATTCCCACGGGGTCACTAGTTACATGGAACCTTCATTCTGTCGTCTCTCACCGTCTGTGTCATGAGTCTGACTCCTGAAACAATGTAGCAGAATTCAGTTCTCCTCCAAGTCTGGCCTCTGATACATTTTCATTTCCTTCTCAGATAGGGAAACACTCTTTGTATACAGTTGTGCTCATAAGTTTCCACCCCCTGGCAGAATTTCTGATTTCTTAAGCATTTCTCAGAGAATATGAATGATAAGACAAAAAATGTTCTTTCACTCATGGTTAGTGATTGGCTGAAGCCATTTATTGCCAGACAACTGTGTTTACTCTTTTTATATCATAATCACTACACAAACTACACAAATGACCCCTGATGAAAAGTTTCCACCCCCTGGTGATTTGGCCTGATAACATGCACACAACTTGACACAAAAGGGTTAGAATGGCTATTAAAGGGAACATCTTCACCTGTGATTTGTTTGCTTGTAATTAGTGGTGTGTATGAAAGGTCAATGACTTTCTCCTGACAGACCCTTGTATCTTTCATCCAGTGCTGCACTCATGTTTTTTATTGGATTCTAAGTCATGGGGAATTGTCTGTGGGATCTGCTGTGGGAAAAGGGAGTTAAACTCTATAAAACAGGAAAGGGATAGAAGAAAAGATCAAAGTAATTGAGAATGTCAATCAGCAGTGTTCAACTCTAATAAAGAAGTGGGAAATTAGTGGTTCTGTTGAAACCAAATAAAACTAAAATTTCAGCCACAACTGCCAGAAAAAAATTATTCGGGATGCAAGAAACCCCACAAATAAGTTCAGGAGAAATACAGGAGTCTCTGAAATAATGTGGTGTGACTGTTACAAGATGTACAATAAGGAGGAGAAGAAAGATGGGCTGGTGGAGTTGCCAGTAGAAAGTCATTACTACACAAATAACACAAAGTGTCCCACTTACAATATACAAACACACACAGACTCAAACCTTCTGGCACAAAGTCATTTGGAGATGAGACTAAAATGGAACTTTTTGGCCACAACCATAAACGCTACATTAGGAGAGGAGACAACAAGGTCTATGATGAAGGTACAACATTCCTACTGTGAGACCTGCTGGTGGATCTGATGTTTTGGGGATGTGAGATACAAAGACACAGGGAATTTGCTCAGAATTGATGGCAAAATAAATGCAGTAAGTTATCAAAAATCCTGGAGGAAAATTTTTACTCAATGCGCCCGGAAGCTGCACATGGGACTTGGACTTTCCAACATGACAATGATCCAAAACACAAGTCATTGAGCTGTCATTGGCTACAGCAAAATAAAGTTCTGGTTCTGGAGTGGCCCAGTCTCCTGACAATATCATTGATTGACTCTGGGGAGACCTCAAACGTGCAGTTCATACAAGACAGACACCCAAGAATTTACCCAGGGAACTGGAGGCTTTTTGCCAGGAAGAATGGGCAGCTTTACCCAAGTGTGAGAAGATAAAGAGCCTCATCCACAACTACCACAAAACACTTCTGTCATTCATGTTAAAGGGACAGTACACGGGATTAAGAAACTTTTGATCAGGGTCATTTGGGGAGTTTGTGTAGTGATTATGATATAAAAAGAGTAAACACAGTTGTGTGACAATAAATGGCTTCAGCCAATCACTAACCATGAGTGAAAGAAAAGTCTTTGTTTTATTATTCATATTCTCATATGGTTAAGAAATCAGAAATTCTGTAAAGTTATGAGCACAAGTGTACAAGCAAGTCCCATTATGGAGAATGTAACTTTTTTACATTTCTGTTTTCGACTTTATTCTTCTTCTTCTTCTAATTTGTAGAACTGAAGACGTGTGCGAGTGTGAAGGAGCTTGTCCGTACCAAGCAGGGTCCTTTTACCCTAGAGGATCACACGCTGAAGGAAGAAGACTGGAACATCAGTAGAATAGCGCAGGCGCTGCAGGAATATGGCCCACTCCTTCCAGCTGAGCCAGGCAACAAGAGGTTAAGGACTGAACTCACTGATAATACAGTGGGAGCCGGGGAATGAATGTGAGATTAAACAGACTTGAAAACACTGAGAGTCCTTCTCCTGCTCAGAAGCTTCTGAGGATTCATTTGCTTCAGCCCTACGTCGGGAAAGAGACCTGCACTCTAACGGGGCCCTCAAGGGACTGTTTGTTTTCTTGTGTTTCACAGCCCAGTGGAGCAGGAATGGGGCTTTTATCTCTCCAGCGGAACCTCCAGATTAGAGAATCCCAAATAATTTCCTGCCTCTAATCTCACCGGAGTAGCGGATTGCTGTCATGTGACTGCGGCACTGCCAATTGCATTTCTTTTGATTCATGTTTATTTTTTAATAAAATAAGTAAAAGGAGGTGCAATTATAAATATATATAGGGTCGGTGACCCCCATTTGAAAACTGGAAAGACTCCGAAGAAGGCAAATAATGAAACTATAAAAAAAGAAAACATGAAGATCAATTGATGTTGAATGAAGTTGTTTAGAATTAGCCGTCCTATAACCTGCTAAGAGTTAATTTAAAGGAGAACCACCTCTTTAAAGAAAGGGGCAGAGTCTACAGGCATAGAAAGAATACAAGTCTTCAGCCATTGGTTGAACAAGAGACCGTTTTGATTTTCAGACTGCGTTACTATAGGTTGTTGGCGTTTAAATATTGGGAAGGGGTCATCCAGGTCATTTCACTTCATGTCTTTGAATAAGTGACCATAAAGGCCTCTGTCTGTGCTTATTCTAAGAATCCAGTTAAAGGACCAGTTACAGTAATTTTTTTTATTTAAATGAAATAAAACACCGACACAGTTTAAACTTCAAACTCGCAAAGCTTTTATTAAGAAATTACTTAGATTTTCCTCTTCTGAAACGGCGACAGGGCAACGATCCATCGTGCGGCGCTGGATTTTTCCTCCCTGACTTCTATATAGGAGATAGCCGCGGAGGAGAAATCGAGCGCAACGCGATGGAACGTCGCCCTGTCACTGTTTGCTCTCCCCGCATGCAGAAAATTGGTAAGTCATTTCTTAATAAAAGCTTTGCAAATTTAAAGGACAAGTAAAGTGTAAAATAGAATAAGGGTAGAAATGGTGTATTTTGTATACTAAACATAAACATGAACTTACTGCACCACAAGCCTAATCAAACAAATGATTTATGCTTTCAAAGTTGGCCACAGGGGGCTGTCATCTTGTAACTTTGTTATACATCTTTGTCTGACACTGGCACTGCACATGCTCAGTATTGTCTGCTTGAGTTCTGCATGGCTGGTAAGGAAGGGCTCCCCCTGCTGTTCATAAGTGATTGTTTCCCTGCCAGAAGCACTAAATGATGGGAGAATTTCTTTTTCATTAAAGAAAGTAAAAATGGGATTTTATTTCTTTGCCTTTCTGTATGCAGTGAAATTCTCCCTTCATTTAGTGCTTCTGGCAGGGAAACAATCACTTATGAACAGTAGGGGGAGCCCCTGCCTTACTTACCAGCCATGCACTTTAATTAAAAAATGTGTACCGTTTTTATAAGAAACATGACTGTATGCAGTGAAGTTCTCCCTTCATTTATTGCTGTGGATAGGAATTGTCAGACGGTCCCTAACTTCTTGCAGGGAAACAATCATACTTATGCACAGCAGGGGGAGCCCCTGCCTTACTTACCAGCCATGCAGAACTCAAGCAGCTTTGTTTTTTTATCATTTATGACGATCCCTAAGCAGCACAGACCATACTGAGCATGTGCAGTGCCAGTGTCAGACAAAGATGTATAACAAAGTTACAAGATGACAGCCCCCTGTGGCCAACTTTGAAAGCATAAATCATTTGTTTGATTAGGCTTGTGGTGCAGTAAGTTCATGTTTATGTTTAGTATACAAAATACACCATTTCTACCCTTATTCTATTTTACACTTTCCTTGTCCTTTAAAACTAAAGTATATTGGAGATAGATTTCTTTTTCATTAAAGAAAGTAAAAATGGGATTTTATTTCTTTGCCTTTCCTTTCCCTTTAAAGTTAAAACTGTGTTGGTATTTTTATTTTGTTTAAAAAGAAATAATTTTAAAAAAATTACTGTTCATGGTCCTTTAAAGGCAAAGCACAGTGTGGCCATTAGACAGGAGAGAGACAGAAAAAGTCAAGGGAGGAGAGTGCAGTTTCACGGTACTGATTGAACGGTACTGTTACTCAGAAACTCTCCCTTGGGAGGAACCAATGTCCTATTCAGTGTTTCTGCCTGTGCCCCCCCAGCACTTATCTTCCAATCAAGATCTCGGAAGTGGCATTTATTCCTCTTCCTTCTAATTTCTCTCTAAGCTGGAGAGAGAACTCAGGCAACTGGTTTTTGCAGTTTCAAATCCGTCAGCCATTCTTATTTCTGTCTGGCGACTTACAAATATACAGAGAAGGAATGTTCTGGGCACACAATAAGCTATACCCTCATACTGTACTGTCTAAGGGAATCAATATGGCACCTAGGGGAATTTGCACCCTAGCAACCAGATAACTGAAATTACAAACTGGAGAGCTGCTGAATAAAAAGCTAAATAAGTAAAAAAAAAAATGTATGAATATCCCTCTCTACGTCCTACTAATGGTTAATTTAAAGGTGAACAACCCCTTTAAAGGACATGTCGACCCAAAAAAATGACTTTTTGCCTAATAAAAGAAAACACAATGATAAGTAACTTTCCAAAGTGAATGTATTAAAAAGTGCTGGTGCTTTACACGTTATGTGTAAATGTAATTGCTATTGAAAGCAGCATTTGCAGAATTCCCAGTTGTTACATTTTAAGCAAAGTTGCAAAAGTCGGTCTCCTCCAACGAGACAGGTCTGTTAATCTCTTGTCTTATGTTACATTGTTTCTAAAGCCAGAACCACCAGTACAGAGACTAGAAAGGGACAGACACTGCTTTCAATAGCAATTAAAGGAAAACTATACCCCCCAAACAATGTAGGTCTCTATAAAAAGATATTGCATAAAACAACTCATATGCAAAACCCTGCTTCATGTAAATAAACCATTTTCATAATAATACACTTTTTTATTAGCATGTGCCATTGGCTCATCCTAAATAGAAAATAGCAAACATACCAAACAAACTATAAAGTTAGGTCACATGAGCCAATTAACAGACAGAGTTGTGTCTTTTGCTTCCACACTTCTTCCCTTTACAGTTAGAGTTGAAATATTTCTGGTCAGGTGATCTCTGAGGCAGCACACAGACCATCATGAAATGGTGGTTCAAGGCAAGAGATGTAAAAGGGCAATATTTACTTAAATATATATACCAGGTAGGTAAGATTCTTTAATATGACAGTTGATTTTATATAAACTATCTGTTGCTCAAAAATTAATTTTCGGGGTATAGTTTTCCTTTAATGTACAAATAACTTACAAACTATACAATATAATGAATGTATATCGCAAAGCTGCTTACAATCAGGTTTCCTTTTATAAGGCAAAAAATTATTTTTGGGGTTGACGTCCTTTAATTCTGATCTAGACGGAGAATCAAAATAGTCCCTGGCATTTAAAGTACACATAGGCCCAAACAGCCCCCCAGTAGCCCAATTAATAGTGACTGTCTATGGTCACTTACAGCAGCCCCTCTGGCAGTTGCCAGAACCCACTGATTGCCAGTTTCTATGATATGTTGCCTGTGAATGAATTACATTGTACATACTACTTACAGACTTTACAGTGGATGTCAGTATCTTTAGCCCCTCCCTCTCTCTTAGCCCCACCCAGTCACACACACAAATACGCACACACACAAATACACACACAAATACACACACACACACAAATACACACACACACAAATACACACACACACAAATACACACACACACAAATACACACACACACAAATACACACAAATACACACACACACAAATACACACACAAATACACACACACACAAATACACACACAAATACACACACGTGTATATGGAATAGTGAGTTGTGCGACTCTGTGACCTGATTAGTTTCTTCTCTGCAGCTTTTCCCTGTCAGTTCCAGAGCTGAATCCTGAGTTGCACATAAACAAATATTTCTCACTTTCCTGCCAGAGCAGAAGGTCACGGAAAATCAAATATTTATTTGGATATTTAGTCTCCACCTGCCCATCAGTTCTGGGCAACGGAGAGATTCTGGCCACCAGGCTCATTTTGCATCTTGTGTCTGATGTTTTGTTTAGATATTTCTTCTGTTTTTCCCTCCGGCATCACATTCCCCAGGACAGACACACAATGACTCAAAGATAAATCTCAGTGAGGCTTTAAATGTGACTTAACTGATTTTGCCAGTAAAAACATTTTGTAGTAGAGTTCACTGATAGGGCACGAACTGAGAGCGATAACTCCATTATTTCTCTTCTATTTCATTGGTTTTATTAGTGGAAAGTTTCTCAGCCATAAAGCAGGGCAGGAATGCTGCTTCCTATAATGGGGATCAGATCTGTGCAGCCACTGGGACAGAATGCTCTGTTATACAGATAGCTAGAATCTCAGCTGCCATAAAGCAGGGCAGGACTGCTGCTTCCTATAATGGGGATCAGATCTGTGCAGCCACTGGGACAGAATGTTCTGTTATACAGATAGCTAGAATCTCAGCTGCCATAAAGCAGGGCAGGACTGCTGCTTCAAATAGGGATCATATAGAAACACTGGGACAGAATGACTAATTATCTATTCCTATAGGTATTGTTGAGAGAGTCTGACACAACATCCCTTTAAACAGTGGTGCAACTAGTTGTTACTGGGGCCCACAACAAATTCAAGTTAGGATAATTTTTTCCAAGATTGAAATTGGCGATTAATTAATTCTGGGCCCTCTAGACTCATGGGACTCCAGGCAGCATTAGGGTTTAATGGGGGGGGGGGATTTTTAACAGATTATGGGCATAGAAACAAGCAGAGCTTTCTCTTGTTTGATCAGCTTTAAATCACTGAAGCACACTGCTTGATAAGTTA
The DNA here is from genome assembly GCA_024363595.1 of Xenopus borealis. NCBI lineage: Eukaryota > Metazoa > Chordata > Amphibia > Anura > Pipidae > Xenopus > Xenopus borealis. The sequence goes on from CM044443.1 coordinate 3,377,899, forward strand.
CTTTTTTTCTGGATAAAATTAATAACACTAATTATTACCAGCTTTGATGAATATAACAGTGCCCCCCCCCCCCAGGACCCAGTAGGGATCTGCTCCCCACTAGTGTCGTGCCCCAAAATGAACCACAAACACTCCAGCACCTTTACCCTATTGATACAGTTTATTTCATTGTATCTCATTGTAGCTCAATGAACTGTCTTGAGTTCCCTAAGTTTGGTGCAGGTGCTCCTACCAGGGGCCCTCCATCCCCAAACAACTAACAAGGGCCCCCCATGGAAGTGATGTGGCGCAGGGGGAGGAAGACCAAGAACTATTACAATTAACTGACCCGACATCGACTCCCAGTACTGAGACTAATGTGCGTAACAAATTCCATTAGGAGTTATACAACTGCACAACAGAAAACAATTATTGTTCAAGTCTTGGTTATCTCTTCTCCTTCCCTGAGCTCAGCCTCATGCACTTAAGAGTGCAAGCTCCTCGGGACAGGGACTTGCTTCCTGGGGGGTTTCCCATGCCTCTTATTTCATTTTGTTATCTCATTCCGCATTTTGTTTCAAGAACAGATTATTGTATAGTGAATAAAGTACCCCCTCTTGTAAAATATAAGGATATTATAAGTTACTGAGGAGTTTCATGACCATATAAAAACACGAGGCCGAACTTCTAATATCCTCATATTTTGCAACTGGGGGTACTTTATTTATTATAATACACAAGTTTCAGTGAGATATGTGACAGAAATGACATCAGAACTCTCCGTTTATAACTGATGACATCAGAACTCACCGTTTATAAGGATATAATTTACAAGATATTCACGGCTTTTGTGTAATATATATATCTACAAATGGATATGTCTGGTTAATTGGTTAAAAAGGAAATACCCAAAATGAGAATAAAAAAAGGTTTGCCTGATGAAATAAAATATAATTCTAAACACCTTCCCAGATTCATTCCACATTCTGACTGGTTTTAAATGTACAGTATTTAAAGTTTAAAGGTATTTTATTTTGCAACTAGAATTCAGCCCCCGCCCCTGCTCAAGACAAGTTTATAGTTGTTAAAAATGTGATAAAACTTAAAATTTCAGCTCCTGCAAAATAAAACGCTAGTGTTTGCTTTGCCTTTGGGTATATTTCTCTGATAGATTGCTCACACATTGGCTGGTGGTCGACTGTATTGAATCTTAGTTCTGGCCTGGCTGTTGTGTAATTAGGCTTGAGCTCTACCATCTAACTCTTGTACCTCCACAGCATATCCACCAGGGGGCAGACTCAGGAGGTAAGTATTTATATATGTGAGTATATATGTACATACCACCCAACACTTGAAAGATGGACAAATGGTTTGCGCCAAGTGCAGTGTGGCAACTTTGGACCACGCCCATTTTATAGCCACACCCCTAACGGTGTCCATTTTACTAAATTTGTCCGGTTATGAAAGTTTGAACACATTTCTGGGAGCTGTAGTGCAATTATTTTAAGAGTTTTCCGAATGAAAGTGAATTGCCCTATAAGCTCCAAGTCATAGTTTCCCCCCCAAGAGACCTGCTTATCTGAAATAGTTACACTTGTATCTTTGCTTATCTTAAATTCTTACAAAAGTATCAAAGTGCAGCTGCTGAGTGTTCTGGGCTCTCTTCCAGAAGCTTCTTGTTTAATTAAATTTCAGAAATCTAATTATACAGCGGCTGTATCACAATTTATACACTATAGACTTTAATTACATCATCCATTTGTCCAGTGGGGGGGGGGGTTACCCCTTTTGTTTTACCCCCTTTGCATCACTCTGAGTTTCACATCTTGTCCCCCACTTCTCTTCTTCAACTCTTTCACTTTCACGTTTCCATTATTCTTCCCAGAAACCTTATTTATATGCAAATTTGTTTGTTTTCTCATTACTCGCAGTTTTATATTTTCTATTTTAATGTTGTATATTTTCGTTTTCTTTCCTTTTTGTTGCCCCTTTTTTCTCTCCTAGTAAACGTGGTCCTCTCCAGGCAGCAGTGCTGTGAATGAGCGCAAGTGGCTGGAGAGTGTGTTGTGTTGTATGGCAGCTCCTGCGTATGAATTGTTTGTTATTAGCAAATGAAGCCGGGGGTCCGGGGAAGGGGCAGCCATTGTTGCAGCAGTTGAGGGTTGTCTCATTCTATTGGGGCTTTGGGAATGAGCAGATGGAGAGTGGATGAGCCGTGAGTCCAATACACAAAGCTAATCAGAATAATTTGCTCTGCGGAGTATGAACAGAACCACAGCTCCATGAATAAACCACCAATTGTCCAGTCCAGTTCTGTAATGAGACCCTGACATATACTCTGAGTATAATGGATCTCACACGGGCCCATCCACCTCATTGACTTTGATGAAGTAACTGAACCAGCCAGGGGTGGGCAAATGGGCCAGGCAGCCCAGAACCAAATCTTTAGGCTGTTCAGTTCATAATCACACACTGGCACCAATAGGAATTTTCCCATTCAAAACATTAACTATTCCCAGTGTCAGTGGGGCGGTCATGATCCAGTCTGGTTCTTCTTCATTTGAAAGGGAAACACAAAATATAAAGTCTCCACAATCCCTGGATCATTAATACCCTTATAACCCACTCAGTAACTGGCATTGTGTCTGTCCCTTTCTCTGCACTGCTGGTTCTGACTCCTGATACAATTTCCCAATA
>CM044443.1:3386496-3397178 GCA_024363595.1 Xenopus borealis
GGGGGGGGGGGGGTGCCTGACTGAACTACAATTCCCAGAATCCCCTGACAGCTGAAGGGAATAGTTCAACAGCAGCTCAGGGAGCAAAGGCTTGACATCTGTGTATTAGAGTGAAGCTGTCATCACATAATTACCAATGTAATAAACCATTCAACAATTTATAAAAGCGTAACCATTGCCCCATTTATATTCAAAGTTCTAAGTATCTCCAGGCAGCAGTGCAATACATATAAAAGGCCCATATAAATGCATATAAAAGGCCCTTTATTAGGTTTGAAGGGTAATTGAACCTGCCAGAGAGATTCAGTAGCCTTCATCATAAAATAAGAGAGGACTGCTGTGTTTATTTATTAGAAAAGCAAAGAGACGGGCACTTGAGTGGCAAGGATTAAAGGAAAAGTAAATGTTTTTTTTTACAGTGCTGTAACTAGATAGTACTGCCCCCCCCCCCCAGCAAATTAACATATTCAGAAGTTGTCCTTTGTTACCATTATATGTTGGTATAATATATGATATTGCATATTAATTAGGGCCTCACGGGACCCCCTATACCTCCCGGGCCCCCCTGTGTCTGCTTCCTCTGTAGTTAAACTCCTGGACTGTATCAAATTGGTATTCCAAATTTTCTTTTACCGATAAAAATCTGTCTATCATGATCAAGTTGCTGTCTTGTTTCCGGGGAAGTGAACGTAGCAACCACATAGTAATCAATCAATAAAAACACATTTGAACCGGACCTTCTGCAACAAAATAAAAGTTCATTCAAAGGCGAAGTTGTCCTTTAAAAAGAAATGACATGCCTACAGTCCCAGAGTAAACGATTCATCCCGGGAGCTTTGATTTGTAAATCCCATTCATACATACACACAAATCACATTCCTAAAGGTGATGAGCTGGTAGGAGCCATCTGCTGTGCATTAGCGCATTCTTCTTTCCCTGTTGCTGGAAATGCAACAAGGCCTGGAGCTTCCGCTGCATGGCTGGAGGGTAACAAAGAGGAATGCCGATCAGCTGTGTGTGTGCCTCCCTCCTGCCTTTCTAGTAGGGAAAATGAGACCATGGATAAATAGAAACGTTAGCGACTGCCTGGGGGGCTCCCAGCTACTGAAATCCCCTTATATGGGTCCTAGATTGTCTTTAGAATAAAAGCAACACCGTTACACCCTGCAGTGAGCGGAACAAAGACTTGTCTGGTATTATTGTCTATCAAACACTAATACAGTCAGACGCCTCTTGTACATTAGTATGAGGAGACCATGACCTTCTTCTGGGGAATCGACAGGTGTTACAGAGGTTACAGACCCCCCAGGTTACTACAATGACCTCAATTCTCTTTGTTCTCTTTCCCATACCAGATGTGAAAGGGGTTGTTTGCCTTTAAATGAACTGTCAGTATGATGTAGAGACTATTCAGAGACAATTTGCAATTGGTTTTCATTTTTTTTTATTATTTGTGGCTTTTGAGATTTTTATTCAGCAGCTCTCCAGTTTGCAATTTGCAAATAATTCTAGCAACCCTGCATTGAGTTGAATAAGAGACAGGAATATGAATAGGAGAGGGACTGAACAGAAAGATGAGGAATAAAAAGCAGCAATAACAATAAATGTGTAGCCTTACAGAGCATTTGCTGTTTAAAGGAGACTTCAACCCCAAGGAAAAAGACGTCGCTGTAGAAGATGCGCCCGGGAACCTGGCTGGAGGGGAAGTGCACGGAGGGGTAAGTAGCGACTTAGGGGTATTTGCCCCTGGGGGGAGGAGGGAGGGGGCCTATGGGGGGGGCTGGGGGTTAGTGTGGGAAGGGTTGAATTTCCCTTTAAATGGGGCCAGCGACCCCCAATTTTGAAAGCTGGAATGAGTCAGAAGAAGAAGGCAATTAATTATAACACTATAAAAAAATTATGAAGACCAATCAAAAAGTTAATTAGAATTAGCCATTCTGTAACATAATAAAGGTTAACTTGACAGTGAACCACCCTGTTAAGATTTTAAGAGGTAACGCAGCAGTCCCTGTACAAGTGGAGCTTACAATCTAATCATCTTCAGACACACTTTGGGCAATTTTTAATCAGGAGTAACCTGCCTGTGTGTTTTTGGGTTCAAACCCTTGCAGGCACGAGGGAGACATGCAAACTCCTTACAGAGAGCTCCCTGGCTGGAATTGAACCCAGGACCACAGTACTGCAAGATAGCAATACACACATTTATGACTGGGCCTTACTGTACCATCAACTGATATGATACGGTTGCTGGTAGTGAAATAACACACCTGTGCATGTTATAAAGTGAGTTTCAGAACTACAACTACAGGGATGCGTTATATCCTATAGACACCATCAAATACAGCAACTCATGTTTGTAAAAGTGATTTCCTTTTTCTGTGTAATAATAAAACAGTAGCTTGTACTTGATCCCAACTAAGATATAATTAATCCTTATTGGAAGCAAAACCAGCCTATTGGGGTATTTAATATTTACTTTATTTTTAAAGGACAAGGAAAGTGTAGAATAAGACTAGAAATGGTGTATTTTGTATACTAAACATAAACATGAACTTACTGCACCACAAGCCTAATCAAACAAATGATTTATGCTTTCAAAGTTGGCCACAGGGGGTCTGATCTGGGCTTCTTAGGAATCGTCATAAATGATCAAAAAACAAAGCTGCTTGAGTTCTGCATGGCTGGTAAGTAAGGCAGGGGCTCCCCCTGCTGTTCATAAGTATGATTGTTTCCCTGCCAGAAGTTAGGGACCGTCTGACAATTCCTATCCACAGCACTAAATGAAGGGAGAATTTCACTGCATACAGTCAGGTTTCTTATAAAAACGGTACACATTTTTTAATTAAGTATATTGGAGATAGATTTCTTTTTCATTAAATAAAGTAAAAATGGGATTTTATTTATTTGCCTTCCCTTGCCCTTTAAGCAGACATAAGATATGGAGAGTCAAATTACAGAAATGTCCCTTATACAGAATCCCCATAGATCCTGAGCATTCTGGATATAGGAATGGGGCCTGTTATCAAGAATGCTTGGGGTTTTCCGGATGACGGACCTTTCTGTAATTTGGATCATGTGCTTCACCTTTATGTTGCTTTTTAGTATTTTATAGAATGGCCAACTCCAAGCAACTTTTCAATTGGTCTTCATTATTTTTTATTAATTATTTGTCTTCTTCTACTGACTCTTTCCAGCATTCAGATAGTGGTCACTGACCTCATCCAAAAACAAATGCCTGTAAGGGCCCTTACACATGGGCACTCGTACCTGCGCTTCCCTGCGTTCCGTTTTGCGGCTGAACGCAGGCCTAGACGCACGCAATTCTTTTTAATGAGGTTGTACCCACCCAGGGGTGTAACTACAGAGGAAGCAGACCCAGCAGCTGCAGGGGGGCCCAGAAGGTATAGGGGCCCCATGAGGCCCTGATTTATGTACAATTTCAATAAATATTGGTAAAACAAATCAATCTCTAGATATTTTGGGGGCCTGAAAAATTATTTGCTATGTGGTCCAGTAATATCTATTTATGCCACTGTACCCACCAGACGCATGTAAGCACCAAACACAGGTAAAAACTGTCAGGGCTATATCAGGTAATCCAGACATTCGGCCCTATGGATTACGACGAGCGCAATGGACTTCCGAAGACAATCCAACCTTCCCGATCAATATCATGTCCAGATATCGGAAGCCCCCAAACACAGGCAGATAAACTGTTAAATTGGTCTAAAGGACTGATATCTGCCTGTGTATGGTCAGCATTAGTTGGGATCAAGTACAAGATACTGTTTTATTAATACAGGAATGGGACCTGTTATCCAGAATTCTAGGGACTTGGGGTTTTCCGAATAACAGATCTTTCCAAAATTTGGATCTTCACACCTCGGGGGCAAATTTACTAAATTCACATCTATTCGCATGAATGATTCGAAATTCGATCGAATTTTCAAAAGGATTAGAATTTCGAATATGCAAATTAGGTCAATTCGACCAGTGAATTCAGTAAATTCGATCAAATCGAATAATTTGAATAAAAATCTATTAGAATACTCGACTATCGAATTACTTCCCCTTTACATTTTTATTCGACTGCCTAGTTCGCCAGTTTCAATCTGCCGAAGTGGTGAATTTTGATCGAATTATAAAAAATTCGATCGAATGGTTAAAATCGTTCGATCGGATTTTTATAATTCCATCGTTCGACCAATCGGATTGCGGAATTCGAATTAGAAGGATTTTGATTCCCTAACTATTCCCATGATCAATTTTTTTTTAGAAAATCATATAAACATGAAATAAAGCTGGTTTTGCTTCCAATAAGGATTAATTATATCTTAGTTGGGATCAAGTACAAGCTACTGTTTTATTATTACACAGAAAAAGGAAATATATATATACAGTTATGGAACCTGTTATCTGGAATGCTTGGGACCTGGGGCTTTCTGGATAATGGATCTTTCCTTAATTTGGATCTTTATACCTTAAGTCTACTAGAAAATCATATAAACATTAAGGGGCAAATTAACTATTATTCCCCATAATTAGCTTGACCAAATTCGATAAGCATTTGACCATCGAATGCTTATCGAATTGTTTTAGGCTATCATTTTGCTCGATATCCGATTTCTCGATGAATTCATACTATTTCACGAAAAAAATCGTGAAATTTGCTTCGAGTGTCAGAAAAATTTGTACGATTCCAACGATCGAACGCTCCTATCGTATGAATGGTATTCGAGCAGGACTTAGTCTCTGAAGCCTATGAGGAGCTTCCCATAGGCTTCTATTACAATTCGGTAGGTTCAATCTGGCGAAGTAGGCAGTCGAATAATTAAAAAATGTTGATTCCTTCGATCATCGAATGATCGAATAATCAAATATCCGATCATTCGGTCTATTCGATATTCGATGATCGAAGAGGCCAAATTTGCATATCCGATTTCACGAAACATTTGTACGATCGGTATTCGATCGACCTTCGATCATTTCATGTGAATTTCGTAAATCGTCACCTAAATAAAGCCAATAGGCTGGTTTTGCCTCCAATAAGGATTAAAGGGGTTGTTCACCTTTGAGTTAACTTTTAGTATAATGTAGAGAGTGATATTCTGAGACAATTTGCAATTGGTTTTCATTTTTTATTGTTTGTGGTTTTATAGTTATTTAGCTTTTTATTCAGCAGCTCTCTAGTTTGCAGTGTCAGCAATTTGGTTTCTAGGGTACAAATTACCCTAGCAACCCTGCACTGATTTGAATAAGAGACTGGAATATGAATAGGAGATGGACTGAATAGAAAGATAAGTAATAAAAAGTGGCAATAACTATACATTTGTAGCATTTGTTTTTAGATGGGGTCAGTGACCCCCATTTGAAAGCTGCAAAGAAACAGAAGAAAATGGCAAATCATTTAAAAACGATGAAAAATAAATAATGAAGACCAATTGAAAAGTTTCTTAGAATTGGCCCTTCTACATATATACTAAAAGTTACCTTGAAGGTGAACCACCCCTTTAATTATATCTTAGTTGGGATCAAGTACAAGTATTGTTTTATTATTACACAGAAAAAGGGAATCGTTTTAAAAAATTTGGATTATATATATATATATATGTGTGTGTAATGGAAGAGACTTTATCATTCCTGATAACCATGTGACTGTATCCACTGTAAGCATTTCATTGTTTATGTGTCGGATCCTGGTTTTCTTTTTGGAAGAGGGAACGTTACATTAGACAATCCAACTCCTCAAATGTAAAAAACTGGAAATAACTCAACGACTGCTCTTTACTTGCTTTAGTTTCTGTTGTTTAGACCAGAGCAAGTAGCTCAGTGACTGCTTGTTAGAGAAAAGATACTGAGACATTCCTTTATGATATATAAGTGTGCAGCTCATTATACACTGTCACATGTTTGCTGTGGAAGGGGTCAAAATAATGCAGAAAATTACATTTTATTTGGGGAGGGGGTTAATTAGCATCACTCCTTGCCTTTTGTTCCTGTGAGGTTACCTAAGCCTAAGAAACATCACATACCATTGATCAGGCTCAGTAAGACGGTGTCAAATTAATTGTACGATTCCATAGTATATACATAATGTACGTGTGCATCGACTGAGACATAACTTCAAGGAAGAGACTGCTTGCTAGGCACCCAACATAGCACCCCATTACTGCACTCATATTTTTAACTATTGCAATGCTCAGAGTTCCCTGTATAACTCAGCCTGCAGCCTTGTGCCTTTATATGGTCACACCCCTCAGTGACTTCTAATATCCTTATCATTTACAGTAGGGGGTACATTATCCCTTATAATACACGAGTGTTCTCTGTATAGCTCAGCCTCAGCCCTGACCGATCAATAGGGAAAAACATCAATGCTTCATGGATATTCCCACGGAGATGTGGGGGTCACACACACTCTCTGCTTCAGTCATTTTCACATGTGGAGCAGTTCTGGGAGTTGTGTGTAACACATTACCCTTAATTGTTGCCTAATGGAGAATGTAGAAAAGAAAGAAGCCTTTGTGGCAGGAAACACCCAGAGAATTTGTTGTTATTCTGCTAAACATCATTTAACTGAAAACATCCACTAGCCGAGTAGTATGAGCAAATCGTTATTACTGGGCCAGTTCTGCACCAGCTGTTCTGACTGCAGTCGCCTGATCTGATTTCAGTTAAATGACTCTAGTCCGGTGTTTTTGGCGGCAGTAATAAAACTCAGCATCTGGTCCCTGGGCCAGTCCTGGTTTATTCATGAAAACAGCAGAGAATAAGAAGTTTGTTCAGCAAGAGACTGATCACATCATCATTTGAATTGGCTGTACCTGCTGCACTTTGCTTCCAGCCAAATAACCAGTCCAGGTCTGGGATCTGTTATCTGGAAATCTGTTGTTCAGAATGTTTGGAAATACAGGAATGCTGTTTCCCATTGTGTTCTGTTCAAACATACAGTTCAATCCATTTCAAACTATTTTTATCTGCATTTTATTTTTTTAATATATATATTTGTTTGTATTTATTATTTATATATATTTTTATTTTTAAATAAAACATTTGAGAATGATTGGATATTCCAACCAGGGATTTGCGGGGTATGGGCTATTGTTGGTACTGTGAGTGTCATTACTCAATAATAAGTAGGGATGCACCGAATCCACTATTTTGGATTCGGCCGAACCCCCGAATCCTTCCCGAAAGATTTGGCCGAATACCGAACCAAATCCGAACCGTAATTTGCATATGCAAATTATGGGTGGGAAGGGGAAAACATTTTTTACTTCCTTGTTTTGTGCCAAAAAGTCACGTGATTTAGCTCCCTGGCCCTAATTTGCATATGCAAATTAGGATTCGGATTCGGTTCGGCCAGGCAGAAGGATTCGGCCGAATCCGAATCCTGCTGATAAAGGCCGAATCCTGGCTGAATCCTGAACCGAATCCTGGATTCGGTGCATCCCTAATAATAAGAACATATAAGAGCATAAAAGAACATGGCATGAGGTTATATATATTTGTTGGTCATAACTATGGAGATGTTTATCTTGTGGCTAGCTATGTTTTTGTCTATGGCATTGGCATTAAAAAGTCCAGGCAAGATGAAGTAAGCAGTCCCTGAGAGATATTACAACAGCTTAACCAGGGGCTCCATACTTTGTTGTAGGTTTTTGTCTCGTTTCGATACTGTAAGCCTCTAAATCAGGGGCCACTAGGCAGTCCCACCATATATGTAAAAAAGAGCCATTTGATTGCAAGCTCTGAAGCACAGCGAAGAGGATGTAGGGTACCATCGAGTCTTTCTGGGACTGATGTACCAGTGGCGTAATACCTTTTGTATTAAAACATTAACAGAACATTTCACGGTATCTCTAAATATATCGCTTCATGTATCCACATAAAAACATTGTCACAATCCCTTTTCCCACTTTTGAACAAATTTCAATGCCTTGACTGGGGTCACACAAAAGGTGACTTGGTTATCTGATGAAGTTACAAGTACAGTCACGAAACGCGTTGAGCCTTGCTCCCCCTCCCTGCCTGCTACATCCATGTAATTTTGTGATTTTTGTTTTTGGTTTTGATAAAGTCAGTACTATATCATCGATGTTTAAGGCACATTTATATTCTGTTTGCTCTACTTCTACTCCTAATATTTTGTCATTACCACAGATGGCCTGTGCCAGTTGCTCGATAGCTATTGCAAATAGAAGGGGGAACAATGGGCATCCCTGTCTGGTGCCTCTCTGAATTGGGAATGACTTGGGGCAGCTGGGAAATTGGCAATATGTCTAGCCCCATGTCAGATTTCAAAATGAAATATAACAAAATCTGTTTGCTCTTTTGAGAAATGGATTTCAATGCAGCACTATTAACTTTAAATAACAATGTAAGCCAAGGGATCAGCTTTGGAGAAAATATTTCCCGGAAAAAACATCTGGCCCAGGGGATTTTTTGGTTTTAATTTGTTTTATTGCCTCCTTAACTTCCATACTTCTGGAGAAATAGGGTCAGACATTAGTGATATTTGTTGGGTTGTCAAGGTTGGCAATTTCAATGATTGCAAAAAGTTATCTAACACTAATGGGTTGGGATCAGGACATTTTCTCTATAATGATTTAAATAAGAGGCAAATTTGTCTACTATATTTTTAGGGTTTGCAGTCATTGAGCCGTCTTTCAGTTTTAGTTGGGTGAAATGGGACTGGAAAAATTTGTTAGAGAGGCATCTTGCCATCATTGTGTCTGCCCTATTGGCTTTCCAGAAATATTTTTGTTTGGTCCTTTGCATTTTACTGATCTCAGCTTCTGTGAGCAAAATATTAATTTCTGTTTTCAATTTATCCATTTCTTTTTTTTTTTTATAAATTCTTTATTTTGTCTTTTATCATAATAGAAAAAAAAGTAGAAAATGAAGGGATACAGAAAGTAAAGGGTCTGGGGGGGTTTCCAAGATCCACATGTTAGAATTTAAATAGACATCCAATGTATATAACACATTTTTTTATTTTTTTACTTCATTACTCAAAGCGTTTCAGGAGAGCAATTACAATTCATAATTATAAGTACCACATGCATAATACCGTACGGGAAGAGGCACCAGACATAATTAAACCGGGATTTAAGTGATCATATAATTATCCTTCTAGAAATCCATTTCTTTTTTAAGTCTATTATTGTTTGGGGTTGTTTTGTACTGGTCTTCCATTTTACTGAAGTTTTTACATAAGATTCTGTATCTTTTTGGTTTTGGCCTTTTTAATTCTAGTGTAATTGTATCAATATCCCCCGAATATAAGCTTTGTGAGCTGCCTATAGTGTAGGGCTACTGATATCTATGGAGTTGTTGATTGAAAAGTATGATTCAATCTGTTTAGCAATATCTTCTCTATGGGTTGGGTTTGAGAGTACACAGAAATTAAATTTTTAAAAATTTGGATTACTTGGATAAAATGGAGTCTAAGGGAGTCAGATTTTCCATAATTTGGAGCTTTCTGGATAACGGGTTTCCACATAACAGATTCCATACCTGTGCAAGCTCCAGCTCTGATTTATGGAAAACACCAGGAATTGCAGGAAACAAGTCATGTTTTGAGTTCAAGGTAGAATTCCCTATAAGCTTAGTTAGTAGAGGGCTCACCCAAAGTTGGTTTGTTATCATTCCTTGTGTATTGGAATGGGTTTCTCCTTAGAGACGATGTGCAACTGCAAGTCTCAGTAGTGGAACAATGACACTTTGGTATAATGTGTGCTGGATCTTTAGGGGCTTTCTGTAAAATGTAATATAGATTCTTTATGGAAGAGTCAGGGCAGTGCATCCACAGAATTCAGGACTAAATAAATACCGGGGGGGGGGGGGGGGGGGATCCAGGCTTATTATTGGTGGGTTTTATTGAGAGTCTGGAGTCTTCCTTATAAGTGTCAGCAGAGATGAGAAATAGAGCAGAGGAGGAGGCCGGGAGAAAGACAGTGTCAATAAAAAGGCAAATGAACTGGGGAACGATGACTGGAACTCAATAGCTTTTCATTTGGAGGCCCAGAAAACAAATTTACTGTTTTACGGCTGAGACAAAAGAAGGAGGAAAATATTCATTAAGAACAACATTTGGGGGTTAATTGGGAGAGAGAACTGTGAGATGGGGGGTATTTCAGCGTAATGAAAACTGTTCCTTCTGGGTCCCCCCCATGTGTATAAAGAATCACTGGTTCCGACTGTCTGGGAAATGAAATGGTATCCGGGCCTTGAAGACTTGAGAATTCCCTTCTGATATAATGATGAGGATCACAGGACTGATGGGTGAATATCAGTGTTAGTAAAAATCAACTGGAGCTTTGATTTATAGACCCAGGGGCCTGTATTTATTGTTTTATGGCAGAAACACAAAAGTATTTATTATGTATGTCCGGCTCTTGCTTTGGAGCTGTAATATCAGGGTTATCCATAGGGTCCGTCTATACGTCATCTTCCTATTGGAAATTCCCAAGTGCATATTACGAATGATTCTCTCTGGTGTAAATTCCCTTATATCTAATAGTCCTATTTAGATCTTGCAAATTCACTGGGTGAATATTATTGAGGGTTTACATCCCCTTTAAAGACAGTCTTACCTTGATTTGGGGTGAGTTTTTTTTCCCTGGTACCCCTGGAACTATAGCAGGGTGACACCCCAATGTTTCTATATATCTGTAACC
>CM044443.1:3503690-3515218 GCA_024363595.1 Xenopus borealis
CTAAGCACAATTCAGCAGGAACAGTCCCTAAGTTTGCTCATAGTCTGTACAGAATGATCCTGGGAATATATTTTACATCCCCTGATTTTAAGTTTTCCCTCATTTTACATTGTTGTTTTGTGGTCCCACCTATATATATATATTGTGCATCATACATTTCCCTAATTTTACATTTTCCTGGATTTTTCACCATTTTGTTTCTGGTCCCTTGATAAACGTAAAATGGGGGTTCTATTGTATATATATATATATATATGACTCATACAGATGGTAGGGTGGGAGGAAGGCACAGGTTACATGATATATAATTATTAGAGTCAAACAACGCTTAACAGTTTCTGCGGATAAAGAATGGCGATGCGGGAAACTTAGGGGGGAAAAAGAAGCACGAACGAATAATTTCTATTTAATATTAATAAACTCCCATAACTGCTAGAACTTTAAAGTTTCATGAAGTCAAAATTATAGCAATTAGAATTTCCACCTTTTTATGGTGCATCATAGAACACACGTTCCTTAATGCTTCATATATCAGCAACGCTCAGCTCCTATATTACTGGTAACTCCTTCACCACCAGAGAATAGTGTTTATGTCTAGGCCAGTGCTGTGAACTGGGGAGTTATAGTTCAGACACTTGTAGGATATGGACCTATCAACTAGGGATGCACCAAATCCAGGATTCGGTTCGGGATTCGGCCAGGATTCAGCCTTTTTCAGCAGGATTCGGATTCGGCCGAATCCTTCTTCCTGGTCGAACCGAATCCGAATCCTAATTTGCATATGCAAATTAGGGCCAGGGAGCGAAATCACGTGACTTTTTGGCACAAAACAAGGAAGTAAAAAATGTTTTCCCCTTCCTAGCCATAATTTGCATATGCAAATTAGGGTTCGGATTCGGTTCGGTATTCGGCCAAATCTTTCGGGAAGGATTCGGGGGTTCGGCCGAATCCAAAATAGTGGATTCGGTGCATCCCTACTATCAACTCATTGTACAGAACGTGAAACAGGGGCCCACAATTGTTGTTTTTTTTGCCCTCACTCCCATCATGAGCAGTGATGGGCAAATCTGGGGCATATCGCTTCGCCAAATTTTCCGCAAATTCAACGTGAAATTGGAAAGTTCACAAAAAATTTGTGAAATTCGAACTACTTCACTATAAATTCGTGAATTACAAGCAATTTCACTATAAATCCGTGAATTTTGAACTATTTCACTAAATTCGTGAAGTTCAAACATTTTCACTATAAATTCGTGAATTTTGAATGTTTTCACGCGTTTTCACGAAAAATTCATGAAATTCAAACTATTTCACGAAATTCGTGAAAAATTTGAATTTAGTACGAGTTCACTATAAATACGTGAATTTCGAACGATTTCACGAAAAATTTGTGAAAATCGGAAATTGGTGCTAGCGAATTTTCTCTGGCGAATTTCCATGGCCATTTCACGAATTTATTCACTGGCGGCGAATCACGGGAATTCGCCTCGAATTCAAGCTAGGCGAATAAATTCGCCCATCGCTAATAATGAGTTAATGTACTGCGCCCAAGGGGGGTTGTATGAAATTCTAGCTTTTGAAATAGTTTAGAAGTAGTGATGGGCTAATCTCACCCGTTTCGCTTCGCCGAAAAATTTCAGCGAAATTCGCGAATTGGCGAAAAAATTCGCGAAAACAGGTTTGCGTTGCATCGCGGCATTTTCGGCGCGCGTCGACGCGCGACTTGTTTTTTTTTGGCAAATTTTTGCTGGCATTTCGCAAATTTATTGGCAGCGGCGAATCGCTGGAATTGGCCCGAATTCGCCCCTGGCGAATAAATTCGCCCATCGCTATTTAGAAGGTCTTTATTGATCAAGTTTTTTTAAATGTAAATTCCTCCTCGCCATTTCCATGGAATAGTCCCGCTATTTATGGCGTCTTGAGTGCGGCATACGATTAACCCCTTCCAGACGCCCAGAACCTTAGCAGAAGAATTTTTTTAGCAAATGGATCCCTTTGGAATGATGTCAATCATCTCTTATATAAGAATAAAAGCTCTGAATCTCATAATTCCAAAGCTTAACTTGTGCTGTCTAGCAAGCTGCTCAGGCTCACTTTCTGTCTGTGGTTTTGAATTACCGGATTTATAGCGCTGGGACCTCGCCGATTGCAGTCGTTCTTTTGGCGTGGAGCGAATAAAAATCGCCATGGCCATTGAACAGGGCTTAATTAGAAGGAGAAGCGAGAGCAGCCAAGAGACGATCTTTTTACGATCAATAGAGAAGTTCATTTTCTCCCCTTGATGTTCCCAGTTGTGAAACGGAACTTTATATTTTAATGACTTTAAAACAGTATATTTTTAGGAGCATTGTTTAAAGGGAATGTGCACATTCAGAAACAATGAAATTAACGTTAGGGATTATGTTCCCTTTAAACGATTCTCGGTTTGCCCATTATCACAACTCAGCCCCACGTTGTTGTGTCTCCCTAGTCCGGAAGGAGGGGGTTAACTCAGAGAAATGCAAATATATCATCGTTTATGGTTCTTTTTGTAAATTCCCACAATCATTTTGTTGATTTATTAATAGGCTTCAGCCCGTCGATTGCCTGAGGCTGTTTTCTTTTTGTCAAATTGCCTTAATTGAACTCGGCAATAACGAGGAGGCTTCAGGGAGGCCTTTGTGTTTCATCCTGTTGCTGCAGGAATCCCAGTCACGGGTGGGCAAAGAGACTGCCGCCATTCTGAGACCCCCCCGGTTCTACCCCCGTCTCTAACTGTCATGGCAAGTGAAACCAGAACGAGACACCGAGTGATGAATAAACTCCCTGTAGTTATCCTTGCACTGTACTCATGGCTTGAAGCATTAATTTGCCTATTGTGACGTCACCTATGCAGGAGAAGAAGTGACGTCACTTTGACAGAATGAGACCCATTGCTGTAAGAGCTGGTCATTGGAGTGAAGCAGTCATTGTTGGACTCCTCAGGGAGGTCTGTTTTTTGGTTCAGACCCCTCTTAGCTCATACTCAAGTTACATATATAGGAACATGAATACCCAAATGTGTTTCACCCCAATTCTCACCCTAATTAACATGGGCGTTCAAAGGTTCCTTGAAGAGCAAATAGGCATTTACCCCAAAACTTTCCCCTACTTTGTCTGAGCCACCTCTGCTTCTGTTCCAAGCCCCCTCAGCGGTGCCAGCCCCAGATTTTGGAAACTACTGTGTATGGGTATTGTTGCAAAACCAGGTCACAGGGGTGGTTCACCTTTATGTTAAAGGGGTGGTTCACCTTCAAGTTAACTTTTAGTATGTTATAGAATGGCCAATTCTAAGCATTTTTTCAACTGGTCTTCATTATTTATTTTTTATCATTTATGAATTATTTGCCTTTTTCTCCTGACTCTTTCTAACTTTCAAAAGGGAGTCACTGACCCCCTCTAAAAACAAATCCTCTCTAAAGCTGCACATTTATTGTTATCACTACTATTTATTACTAGTCTTTCTGTTCTCGACCGTCCCCTATTAATATTCCATATTCTCATTCAAATCAATGCATGGTTGCTAGGGTAATTCGGGCCCTAGCAACCAGATGGCTGACACTGCAACCTGGAGAGCTGCTGAATGAAAAGCTAAATAACTAAAAAACCACAAATAATAAAAAATGAAAACCAGTTGCGATTTGTCTCAGAATATCCCTCTCTACATCATACTAAAAGTTAATTCAAAGGTGACCAACCCCTTTAATCGCATGTTATAGAATGGATAGTTTTAAGCAACTTTTCAACTGCTCTTCATTATTTATTTATCTTTTTTTTAATTATTTCCCTTTTTCTTCTGACTCTTTCCAGCTTTCAAGAGGGGACCCTACTCTGGTTAGACCCTCCTCCCCTAAGCCTAGCTGCCCCCCCATGGGTAGGGTTTTTTTCTAGAACGGGTTGAATTCTCCTTTAATGCATTTTTTTTTTTTCAAATGTTATTGTTACTTTTTATTCCTCCTCTTTCTATTCAGTCCCTCTCCTATTCATAATCCAGTCTCTTATTCATATCAATGCATGGTTGCTAGGGTAATTTAGAGCCTAGATATCAGAATGCTGACATTACAAACTGGAGAGCTGCTGAATAAAAAGCTAAATAACTCAGAAACCACAAATAATAAAAAAATTAAAACCTTAATACAATTTCTCTCGGAATATACCTCTCTACATCATACTATAATTTAACTCAAAGGTGAAGAACCCTTTTAATTATACTTAATTTAAATATCACATCACAGACCAAAGGCAGCTCCCATTCTGTCCACTGGAGGGCACTGTAGGACACCTCCTCTGAGCAATCATGGCTGCCGCCAGTGAAATGACTAATGAAAAAACCATTACATGAAGAAAAAATGTGGGTAGAATAAGAAATCAAACAAAAGCTTGGGGATGATATTATTCATCTTGTCAAACAATTATTCGGCATTTCAACAAGGACTAAAGTCAGCTTGGATCATATCCTTCCTTTTAAAAACCTAATATTCTAATAATCATTTGACGTATTTAGGTGTAAACGTTATCATTGGCTGATTGTATTCCATTAGTGTTTGGCTGTTCACATAATGAAACATGTAGAGGAGATGTAGGCGTTAGTCAGATATTAATCAGTAAAGACGGGGATACATATATTAATGGTTCTGCACTAATTTCTCGACAGTTGCATCACACACATTTTGACATAATAGATTCTTAGCAAGATTAATTGGCCGGCAGTAAATCATTGGGGGTAAGTGATGATGTCACGCGCTGCCTGAGTAAAGCAAAGTGGTTTCTTTCATTATCCTGACATTGATTTACAGGACCACAACCTGTTTCATGGAGTCTCGGACATTTCCAGGAAAGTTCTGAACACTGAATTCACTGGTGATGGAAATAGGGGCGTTTCTCACATTTTAAAGGGGAAATATCACTTTTTTTTTGTTAAAGCAAGCTTTACTAGTGCCTTTAAAAATAATAATAAACATTAAAGTATATAAATATATGATTTAAAATCACATTCTGATTGGAGGTGGAAGTAGCCTGTAATTGTAATTATCCTGCCCCTATCAGATCGACTATCAGACCTTAGGAAGTCTTATGCGGAAAGGTATTGTAGTTATATATATGTAGCTATTATGAAGTGTGAATGGCTTCATGTATGTCTTTGCAGCAATGCAGTTCTGCGAAGATTTTAGAGGAACGTTGGTCGTTATCACTGCGTGCGCCACCTAGTGGTAGAATGCAGAATCTGTTGATATTTATAAGTTATGGGTTGGAAATATTTAATATTCATGGATGTGTAAAGAGAAATAACAGTAGAAAACAAACAGCAGGTGATACTTTTTATTGGCTAAATACAGTTGTGCTCATAAGTTTCCATACCCTGGCAGAATTTATGATTTCTGAAGCATTTTTCATAGAATATGAATGATAAGACAAAAACTTTTCTTTCACTCGTGGTTAGTGGTTGACTGAAGCCATTTATTGTCACACAACTGTGTTTACTCTTTTTATATCATAATCACTACACAAACTACCCAAATGACCCCTGATCAAAAGTTTCCATCCCCTGGTGATTTGGCCTGATAACATGCACACAACTTGGCACAAAAGGGATAGAATGGCTATTAAAGGTAACATCTTCACCTGTGATCTGTTTGCTTGTAATTAGTGGTGTGTATAAAAGGTCAATGACTTTCTCCTGACAGACCCTTGTATCTTTCATCCAGTGCTGCACTCATGTTTTTTATTGGATTCTAAGTCATGGGGAAAAGAATTGTCTGTGGGATCTGCTGTGGGAAAAGCGAGTTGGACTCTATAAAACAGGAAAGGGATAGAAGAAATGATCAAAGGAATTGAGAATGTCAATCAGCCGTGTTCAAACTCTAATGAAGAAGTGAAAAATTAGTGGTTCTGTTGAAACCAAACCAAATAAAACAAAAATTTCAGCCACAACTGCCAGAAAAAAATTATTCGGGATGCAAGAAAACCCCACAAATAAGTTCAGGAGAAATACAGGAGTCTCTGAAATAATGTGATGTGACTGTTACAAGATGTACAATAAGGAGGAGAAGAAAGATGGGCTGGTGGAGTTGCCAGAAGAAAGTCATTACTACACAAATAACACAAAGTGTCCCACTTACAATATACAAACACACACAGACTCAAACCTTCTGGCACAAAGTCATTTGGAGATGAGACTAAAATGGAACTTTTTGGCCACAACCATAAACGCTACATTAGGAGAGGAGACAACAAGGTCTATGATGAAGGTACAACATTCCTACTGTGAAACTGGTGGGTCTGATGTTTTGGGGATGTGAGATACAAAGTCACAGGGAATTTGCTCAGAATTGATGGCAAAATGAATTCAGTAAGTTATCAAAAATCCTGGAGGAAACTTTGCACTGAATGTGCCCGGAAGCTGCACATGCGACTTGGACTTTCCAACATGACAATGATCCAAAACACAAGTCATTGTCATTGGCTACAGCAAAATAAAGTTCTGGTTCTGGAGTGGCCCAGTCTCCTGACAATATCATTGATTGACTCTGGGGAGACCTCAAACGTGCAGTTCATACAAGACAGACCCCCAAGAATTTACCCAGGGAACTGGAGGCTTTTTGCCAGGAAGAATGGGCAGCTTTACCCAAGTGTGAGAAGATAAAGAGCCTCATCCACAACTGCCACTAAACACTTCTGTCATTCATGTTAAAGGGACAATACACGGGATTAAGAACTGGGGTGTGGAAACTTCTGATCAGGGTCATTTGGGCAGTTTGTGTAGTGATTATTATATAAAAAGAGTAAACACAGTTGTTTAACAATAAATGGCTTCAGCCAACCACTAACCATGAGTGAAAGAAACGTTTTTGTCTTATCATTCATATTCTCTGAAAAACAGTTAAGAAATCAGAAATTCTGCCAGGGGGTGGAAACTTATGAGCGCAACTGTAAGTCGATTAGAAAATCTGATGCCTAAAGCAGGTATGAGAAGTCCTGAAAGCTATATTTTCTGGTTTTGGTCTATGGCTAAGATGCTATAAGGAGGAATGTTATCCAGAATACTCGGGACCTGGGATTTTCTGCAGAAGGGATCTTTCTTTTATTTGGATCTGCATACCTTAAGTCTATTCTCATGTAAACATGAAATAAAGCCAATAGGCTGGTTTTGCTTCCAATAAGGATTAATTATATCTTAGTTGAGATCAAGTACAAGCTACTGTTTTATTATTTAATTTTAAAGGGGGCTGCATTTCCTAGATATTGGTTTTCCGGATAACGGATCTCATTTTAAAAAGTAATTGTTTCCATTATTTAGAGGATTTAAAGATTGAGTAGAAAAGCTGAAGGACATGTGAGGCCTTTTTACTCATTAATTACTGTGACCCCAAATCTTTGAGATGCTGAGATGTGAATGAGGCTCACTTTTATCCTTAAGCCCCGATTGATTGGCCCCCGGCATGCGAAGCAGCAGATAAAATAGAATGAAGAACGATGGGAAATCAATCCACATTGACATGAGTTTGAGTCTCCCGGAACCTGATCTGCTTACAGTTTTGCTGACAAATTCTATAGATCCGCTGAGAACGATACAAGCCGCGGTTTCCATGTAATTCCTTTAGATTTCCATCAATTGGGTCAGTAGAACTGCAGATTCTGTGAGATGCCTTGTTGTCCATAATAGCTCAGCTCGGAAGAGACATCCATCAAGTTCAACCTTTGCCAGACCACGATTTTTAGGGAGTCCCCCAATTTGTCCCCCTCTAACCCTGTCACTTGCAATAACAGCCCAATCACTATTGGTCAGAATTTTTACTCTTAATTTCCTGCCCCCAATAAAAAGCATAGAAATTCACTCTAAATCCTTCAAAGCCAGAGCAGGGAGGCTGGATGTGATTATGATATGTCTGTGGACAGAATGGGCGTGGCCAGGGCTGCCGTTAGAAATCACGAGGCCCCATACAACAACATTTTTCGGACCCCCTGGACCCAAGCCCCACCCAGATCCTGCCCACCCCACAGTTAAAAAACCACAGAGACTAATCCCCACACATAAAAGTTATAAAAAGCAATCTTTATCCATTTCCTCTTTATCCATTTCCTCTTTATCCATTTCCTCTTTATCCCTTTCCTCTTTATCCATTTTCCTCTTTATCCATTTCCTCTTTATCCATTTTCCTCTTTTTCCCTTTCCTCTTTATCCATTTTCTCTTTATCCAATTTCCTCTTTATCCATTTCCTCTTTATCCCTTTCCTCTTTATCCCTTTCCTCTTTATCCATTTTCCTCTTTATCCCTTTCCTCTTTATCCATTTCCTCTTTATCCATTTCCTCTTTATCCATTTTCCTCTGTATCCATTTTCCTCTTTATCCCTTTCCTCTTTATCCATTTCCTCTTTATCCATTTTCCTCTTTATCCATTTCCTCTTTATCCATTTTCCTCTTTATCAATTTTCCTCTTTATCTATTTTCCTCTTTATCCATTTTCCTCTTTATCTATTTTCCTCTTTATCTATTTTCCTCTTTATCCATTTTCCTCTTTATCATTTTCTTCTTTATATATTTTCCTCTTTATCCATTTCCTCTTTATCCATCTCCTCTTTATTCGTTTGCCTCTTTATCGGTTTCCCCTTTATTCATTTGCCACTTTATCAGTTTCCCCTTTATTCATTTCCTCTTTATCTGTTTGCTCCTTCATGAGCTGAGTGGAATCAAGTGCTCATAAAGTGCCCTCACTGCCTCCTGGTGTAGCAATAAAATGCCCAGGGATGGGAAGGGGTGGGAGGGGGAGGCACTGTATAAATGTACTACTTCTCCCAGAGCTTTTTATTACAATGAGGTGTAAAAACACACCTGCTTTGGAATCTGTTCCGCTCCCTTAAATAAAACCTTAATAGTCGCATCACTGCGCGGCGCTGCCCATGACATTTTTAATGCCGATGAGTTTTAGTGCGAGAGCCGAGCTAAACGATAATTAGCTTCATTCCTTTCATATACAAATCCGATTTGCCTAAGAAAATATTTGAAAAGTTTGGAACGTGCCCTTATTAATTTCCCAGCGCCTCCTAATTCCTCCCGTACCTCAATCCCACTTCTCCCGTCTCCCCTTCTCAATAAGAGCAGAGTTATAGACTTGTCTTTAATATTCACTAGGGGCAGATGTACTATTGCCCGAATTTCGAAAAGAAAAAAATTTGAAATTCGACCATCAAATCCCTTGGATTTCTTATTTGAAAGGGAGGGTTCACCTTTAAGTAAAACAAATATCTTACAAATGGAAGAAGCCAACGACTTCCTCATTGCTTACCCATTCCCGGCGAATGAAAATGCTCAGTGGTCGCTAGGGTCAGTGACCCCAGCAACCAGAAATTAGACTGGTTAGGAAGGAAACTGTTTACTATAACTATTTATATTGCTCACTGTAGTCTTCAGATGATCTTCTGTTAATCCTTGTTTCTAGGGTCTGGAGCTGATTGGATGGGGTGGGCTAGAGGGCACATGGAATTGTGGGTTATCTCTATGCTAAACTCCTAGAAATCCAATGAAAGTGCCAGTGATAGTTCAGCAACAGCATTAGAAGCAGCAGTCTGAAGATCACAGTTTTTAAGGATAAACATATATAGCTTTATATAGGCACAATAGTGACTGGAGCAGGAGGCCTGGGAGTTAAATAATATAAAAATATAAATATCTCCCCCCCCCCAGCTTCTCCTTCTGGATCATAGTTTGTAGAGGAAAAACCCAGCAGTTAATAAAACATATTAATTACCGGCCCCCTTATCATTTCACTGCAGGTTCCTCTCCCCCTCCTTCTGGTTCCGAGGTCTGTGCTGCTCTGTCTGATTTAGAGACACATTTAGATTTGTCTGTAAAGGGGACACAGAGCCTCCAAAGAAATGAAAATTAGATTTTGTTATTTTGTCAGCTTTTACTGGTGTAATTCAGTTCATACAATGCAAGCAACTGATTGGCTGTCGTGAGAAACTGGACTTGGACTTATTCTTGTTTTCCCTCTAAATAGAAAATTAAAGGGCCATTCACAGAATTTTCAATTGGTCTGCTTTTTTTTTTCTTTTTCATAGTTTTTGTATTATTTGCTTTCTGCTTTTGACTCTTTCCAGCTTTCAAATGGGGGTCACCGACCCCTTCTAGAAACAAATGGGCTTTAAGGCTATAAATCTAAAGTTATTGCTACTTTTTATTACTCATCTATCTTCTATTGAAGCCTCTCCTTCTCATATTTCTGCCTCCTATTCAAATCAATGCATGGTCGCTAGGGTAATTTGGCCCCTGGCAACTAGACTGTTGAAACTGCGAAGAGCTGGTGAGTAAAAAGCTAAATAACTCAAAAACCAGGAATAATAAAAAAAATTAAAACCAATTGTAAATAGTCTCAGAATATCCCTCATGATGCTAACAGTTCATTTAAAGGGGAACAACCACTTTAACTGTCCCCTCTCTTACCTCTCCATAAAGGGTCTGATGGATTCGTAGGGTCGCTGTTTATATTTTATGCCTCTTTCGAAGGCACCAATAGGGATGCACCAAATCAAGTATTCGGTTGGAGATTCGGCCAGTATTCTGCCCTTTTATCAGATTCAGCCGAATCCTTGTGCACTGAAGAAATTAATCTGAATCCCAATTTGCATATGTAAATTAGGTGTGGGAAGGGAAATCATGTGACTTTTTGTCACAAAACAAGGAGTAAAAAACATTTTTCCCACCTTTTCCTTTCCCATCCCTAATTTGCATATGGAAATTAGGGTCTGGTTCTTTCTCGAAGGGTTTGTGGATTCGGCCGAATCCCAAAACGTGGATTTGGTGCATCCCTAATAAATACAGCCCCTTAGTCACTTGCTTTGTCTGCTGAACTAAATCTAAATCCAGTCCCAGACATGGTTCCCTCTTCTCTTTTCTGTTCTTACTAATTACTTGATATTATTGAATATATCTGGGCTTCATCCCAGGCCTCAGGTTCTCCCAATAAAGCTTGAAGGGATCTCCGGCCAAAATACAGAGTAAAGTACAAAGAATTCCCGGCTCATGATGGAGAGGGGGGCAAGAAGGGTTTCGGCTGAAAGTAAAGAGCTCGTACGAGTGATCGATGTCTTGTACTTGAGTCGTGTCACAGCCATAAAGTATAACCTCGTTAAGGACATTTTTAATTGTCCTTGGAAGTGAGGGAAATACTTGGAGCTGGGCCAGATAATGACTGATAACTTGTGTCCAGCGCTGAATCCCATGTCTCACCAGCGCTCGGCCCCTGAGATTTATATGTCCAACATCAGATATTATTATACGTCCCCCCGCCCCCCGCGCATTCTGCTGATTCAGCCTTTTTCTACAGGCGCTTGTCAGACGGTGAGATTGTTACATGGATATTAAATAAGCCAATTATACAGAAGCATTTCTAATGAAAAGACACTATCATTAAAAAATGAAAGAAAATAGAATTCTTATAAACTTCAAATATCCCTTCTCTGCACTGCTGCCTCTGACTCCTGATACATCTTCCCAATATCCATTCATTCC